>JAGFNQ010006546.1:27579-199937 GCA_024364735.1 Boesenbergia rotunda | reverse complement strand
TTAAACTTGATACATTTCAATGCTGAAACTAAACTTGATACAACATGTAGAATTTGAGTTAACTTGCCACCAAAATGCAGGAACTAATGTGCCAAAACTGCAGAAATGTACAAACTGGAATACAGAAATACGAATAGAAACTTCAGAAACAATTTTGATGTAAAACAGAGATTCAGATCTGAATACAATGGCAGAAGTGGAGACAACCAATTAGGATCAAATCGAATGCAATAGGATGGGAACAATACTGAGTTCAGAAGCAGGAATAAATTGCTGTGCAGAAATGAAATGCAGAGAAGATATTGGCTGAACTTGCAGAAACGTGAAGACAGGTATGCAGCTATAAATTTGATGCAACATCAGATAAAATGACTGAGCTAGAAGGCGACAATCCAAGGTTCAGATAAGATTCACAAGAGATAGACATCACTTGATACAATTCAGGACTAAAAATCAGAACTTAACACAACCTGCAGAATGGAATTTGATACGCAGACTTAACCCAAGCTGTGACTAATGCATATATGGAACTGAATTCAGAAATTATACTAAACAAATTAGCTTGACAAACCCAGCTACCAGTGGGGTGATAAGCAAGGATCCTGGAAGGAATTTCAGGAGTCGGAATTGATCACTCAACTCAACTGATGCAGAAATGGACAGTGCATAACATTAGGACTCGAATGCAGAAATTCAGCTGCAAACCAATGCAGAACAAACCACAAACTTAAACTAGTTCCCAGAACTGATGTTCGGACAAGATGCAGAGGATCTAAGGTTTATTCGAGATAGATTTCAGAAACTACACTAAGAGCATACTTGCAGAATTGAATCTGAAACTGAATGAGGCTGTCAAGAAATTTCAGAAACTGCTGCACTAGCAGCTGAGCAAAAGTATAGAATTAAATTTAAATGCGAAACACACTTAAATCACATTCATTAGCAGACTAATTATTATCTCAAATCTCAGGAATTGAAACTGAACTCGAATTTAATTCGAGATAAGCTGAAAAAATCAGAAACCAAGTTGGCACGCTGGAACAGAATTTATGCGCAACAAATATTGAGCTGAAATGCGGAAATGGAAGTAATTGCAAAACAACTAAGATTAAAGACAATCGTTCACTAAAAAGCAAACTAACTAACTACTTGCAGAGTTTAAACACTAATTAAAGGCAGAAAACAAATTCAGAAACTGAAACTAGGTTGCTGATGAGAAAAACAAAAACAGAGCAGTTGCAGAAATTGGAATTGCAGCTAATACAATGAAAGTTAACTAATTCTAAATCTCAATCTCTCATCTCAGCTCAAAACCCCTTGCTGTCACTCAAGGATGAACCTCGAATTGAGAAAGAGACGATCCATACAAGAAAACTAATCAACTGATACAAAATTCAGTAATAGAAATTGCGGCAGTAATGGAATTACAGCTAAAACAAAGAAAATTGACTAAGAAATCTAAACCCCAATCACTCCATTAGCTCAAGGTCTCCTTGTTCGTCATGCAAGGGCTGGTCTCGAACCCCTAAGTTCAGCAATTTACTGGGGAACTGAATCTATAGTCGAATCTAGCTCAAATCTGTTCAAGAAGGAAAACCCAATCGATTTCTTCAATTCAACCTTGTCTGATTGAAATGAAAGTGCGGGAATGATCAAAGCTTATCCGAGAACCCCTCCAGATAGCTTGGACTGATGTAGAACCTGACAAAACCGAAACCGAAGCAACCAAATACAGAGCTGAGGAAACCCTCACTCAGCCCTGTTCTCGCCCAATTCCGAGCTGAAAACTCCACCGATTGCTCTCTCTAGTGATCTCGAACTTGATCTAATACAGAAAAAGGGTGGTCGCGCCCCTTGGATTGAAGAACCAGCTGAAAACAATGAAGAACAAACGAAGAGGATGAACAGTGCGACGGAGATGCGACGAAGGCTGAAGGATGTGGAGTTTCTGATTAAATACATAGGAATGGACGGTCCATATTGATTTGGATGAATCCAACGGCTGATCATGCTCTGATCTGACCCAAACTTTCCAGATGTTGATCAATGGTCAGGATCTGCCTCGTGGTAGCTCGGATCCTCCAGATGTGCAACGGATGATCCAGATCAACCTAATCTTTGAATGGACGATCTAGAGCCCTCCGAGCTTGATCCAACGGTTGAATGAGCTCTGATTGGGATGAAACCTTCAGATCTTGATCAGAGTGCTTGATCAACCCTAACCCTAGCTCGGATTGCTTCAGATGGTCCCAGATGGCTCAGATCTAGCCGCTTTTGAATCGGACGACCCGGATTAATCCGAAGCTTGATAACTCGATCCGGGTCCACTTCCGACTCATGTTTGACCCAGTGTGCCCTAGGTCCAGGATCCTTTCATGCCTACAAAAATAGATCAAAAATTTAGTGGCCAAATAATCCAAATATGTGTAATTTTGCAATTAAGTCCAAAATAAGAGGAAGTCCTAAAACCTAGGGTAAAATCACAATTAAGCAAGTAAAACATGGGTCAAACATGAATTTTAGCAATTAAAATAATCAACAAAATGGTACTTATCAACTCCCCCACACTTAAGCTTGAGCGTCTCGCGAAACCACTAAATAAGTATCCCCTAGATTTCTTAAGCATAATTAGAAACAATTGAAAAGAAATTACCTAAGGTTGTCAATTCTCAAAAATCTAAGCTCCATGGATTAGTATCTTGTTCTTAAATCAACAACTTAGCCTTTTCATCCATCATGATTCATCGAGATGAATTTAACTCACTAGCCTTTCAAGGAAAATTTTGGTGGCTCTCTCCTTAAATTCTAAGTTGATGATGGAAGTGGAGCTCAATCAAACACACATGCTTCTTGTACTACCATAGGCTTGCTTGTTATCTAATCTCCACCATTATTCATGATTAGGATCAATATCTATAAAAACAAGTGAAAACATGAAAAATGGTAAGGAGTGGAATAAAAGCCAAGAAAATGGAAAAATTGATAAAGTGGGAGACTTGGTTGCTCAAAAATGTTTCCAATGTGCTTTGCCCCTCTTCAAATCAAATCTGATTGGTGGAGTAAGAATTTGAATAATGCCTTTGATTTGGGTGAAGAAACCTTATTAGTCTCAATGTGCCAATTTTTGCCTTTTGTGTGCCACTTGTTTTTCTTTTCCTCTTTTCATCATATTTTTTTTTCTTCTTTCTTTCTCCCTAGTCAGGTCAGAATGTAGTAATGCAAGGCTTAGATTTGGATGAGATTAGCTCCACTGAATTCAATTATGCCAAGTCTTCAATTGCGTGCCATTTTGACTCCTTGTTGTCTTTTCTCTTTTTTTTTTCTTATATGGTCAGCTGCTAACTTCTATTCTTGGTTTTCATTTTGCTCAATCTTGTTGTGCTCATGCTCCCCAAATCCTTGTTCAGAACTTGACTCCACTCCAACCTGCCGTGAGCTTCAAATTCATGCCCTAGGGAAACCAATTCAGCCCTTAGTTGATACAAACTGCATTCTCAGTTTTTTTTTCCTTTCCTAGCTGCATTCTCAGCTTGCTGCTCTTCCTTACTAATGGCTGGTGAAGGTGGCTCTCTTAATCCTTGTCAGCAACCCTTGAAAACCCATTTCAGTTGCAAGTTGGCACAAAACTGCCTTCATAGCATTTCCACTGATTTTTCTTGCTTTTTCAGCTGCAGTCTCAGCTTGTCTTTCCTGGTCTTGCTGCATTTTTCTGTTTCATGTTTCAAATTCCAACTTCACGCAGCTACTTCCTGACCTTACACTTCTTTGATTCCTTAACAACAGTGAGTGCAAATGGCTGAGTAGTGGAAAGCTTGGATGTTCCACTTGCAAAATAGCCTCAAAACCCAATTTCAGCCTCCTCTTGATACAACTGCATTCTCAACTTGCTGCTCAACCTTACTGCATTTCATATTCTCTGATTTCTCCAACAATTAGTATCAATTAGGACTTGCATCTAATGATAGTGGAATGTGGCACTGAATTTATCCTTCCTTCTTCGGTTCTGATTTCATCCAATTTTCCTTCACTTTTGGCACAAATTTTCTGCCTTGAATTCAGATCTGTCCAGCTGCAGTTCCAAAGCAAACTGACCAAAAACAGCTGCAATTTCCTCTTTAACAAAGTGGCCGAAACATCCTCTATCAGCTGCAAATTCAGCTGCTTGCAAGTGGAGTTCTTTTAGGCACAGATTTTTTTTTTCTGCATTGATCTCAGATTTTCTGATTTTGGCTTAAATTCTGCACAGATTCTCAATTCCAACTCCATGGCAGATTCATTGCAAAACTCTGATTTCTCAAAACAAATACATCACATGGTAATGGAGAGTTAAATGCTTCACTAGGTGAGTTGATACATTGCCAATTTTTTTTCTTCTTTGATCTTATCCTTCCTTTTTGGCACTGAATTTTTTTTCTTTGAAATGGTGCAGATTTTTTTCTTTGCTTGCCACTTAAATCTTCAAAATATAATAAGGAAGCTCGATCTCCAATTGCTTCCATCTCTCTTGCTCATTCTTGTCGCATGGAATTTGCAGAATTTTTTTTTTCGACATAAATTGCCTTTTTGATACCAAATCTTTCCAAAACACTAGTCACTCTCCCACACTTAAATCTTTGTCCGTCTCGGGCAAAATAACATCAAGAAAACATCCCAAACAACAAGTCCATAGAAAAGTGAGGATAAGAGTAAGGAATAAGTAAAGAAAAATGGAATGAACATGATTTTCGCCAAAATTGATATGGAAAGGTAAACTAAGTGATTAGCCTCTATAGATGTGATCCAATCATTGAAATATGATTTTGAAAGAACCTAAGCAAGTTCTAGAGCACAATAACATATGTGTGTCACAAAGATAAGACTAATTCTCACTAGGCAAAAATAATTCATCTCAAGTCATCAATTAAGAATCTAAAACCAAGTAGTACTCAAGCATCCAAGATTTCATCCATTTGCTCGAACCCTAAGTTTTAACAACCAAATTTAATTTATTTTCCAAGAGATTCTAAAATGCTATGGAGATAACCTAGAGGGATACATTTATTCCTAGTTATGCAAGAAAAAGTGACAAAAGAAATAACAAAGTATTTACAATGACTCCTATGCATTCTACTCTACTCATGCATTTATTAGTAAGGACTCGATTTAAAAGAAAATTCTAGAAGCCATAAAAGTGAAACATGCAATAAAAGAAAATACAAGAAAGAACAATCTCCCATTTATTTCTGGTGGACGGAGTCTATCCAGAAGTAGCCTCCATCTTGATAGTGGAGGCGTCTGGGTGGCTGAGAGAATTAGGACTCCCCCACACTTGAACTTTACAAAAATTTGCTCCGGTGGCCGCCGGCGATTTAGGTACAAGACCCATGTCAGAGGTGGAGTGCTTTGAATTAGAGTAAAATCAACTCCTCCTTTTTATGCCTTTTGAAAGATTTTCCCGGAGGCTGGAGTCTATTCAGATGGAGCACCCACTCCATAAGTCTTCTGGACCCTACAAAACAATGTAATACCTCTCTCAAGCGTGCAGGGCAAGACAGAAATAAAATAATATCAGTCTCTGCATGAATTGTATCCAAAACTGCATCACATCCAATTAAATCAATTCTTGGTGCCTCAATAAATTTTTCACAATTATTTCCTACAAAATTTGTATCTAGAAACTCATCACAAACAATGAAATCAATTTTTGGCACTTCAATAGAAATATCACAATTATTTTTCAACAAAGATGTATCAAGCAATGTATCACAACCCATGTAATCAATTTTAGGTGCCTCAATGAATTTTTCACAATTATTTTCAGCAGAAGATATATCAAGAGACTCATCACAATAATCAACAATACTAGGCACTTCTAAAAATGTTTCACACTCAGCATTAACATCTGATTTATCACAACATGCTTCATTTTTAGCAAATTCAACACTTGGTACCTCTAGGGATTTTTCACAATCAAATTCTACAAGAGATGCGTCCCTAAGTATATCATAAACAATAAAATCAGTTTGAGGTACCTCTATGCAATTTTTAGAAAAATTAGGAGGAGTATTTACCTGATCGTGCTGAAAAATACCTGGAGGTTCTACAAAAGTAGATGTATCCGTGTTCTCCTCCTGGTCAAGTAATTGCTCCACTTCAGGTTCAAGTTCTGGTGGACACTCAACTAAAGTAGGTGATCCTTGGGTTCTTGCTTCCACCATGCAAGTCCCTACACTTTCTGGTTCATCCTCTGAATCTTCTAATGCACCAGTAAATCGTGGTGGTCCCTGGGGCTTAGTGCAATCCCCTACACCTGTAGAATCATCTTCAATACATGTTTCCTCAATCATTCCTGCAACAACCAAATTAGAAAAATTAGGACCATCAATAGCAATATCCTTACAAAATAAAAGTTTAGAAGGGTCCTATAAAGTTTCAGAGTCGAGGTCAAGGTTGTTACAAGCTCTACTATCCATCTCCTCCCAGGCCTCTAAATCAGTAGGAATGGGTGATTCTTGGGGCTCAGTGCAATCCCCTACACTCTCAATCCTATCCTCTGGATTTTCTGATGTATCAATCAATGATGGTGGTCCCTGGGGCTCAGTGCAATCCCCTACACCTGTAGATTCATCTGATTGTCCTGATCCTTGGGCTCTTATCTGATTAAATTGATCAACCAATTTTCCAAAGCGTCCTGCGAAGTCTTGTTGTTGTTGTAGTATTTGTTGGCACATCTCCACCATCCTCTGTTGTTGAGCCTCACTCCAATCAGGATTCTCAAAGCCTCCTTGGTTAGTGTGGAACTCTTGTTAGTCTTGAAATGTAACATAAGGCTGCTGAAAACCAAGAGTAGACTGTGCATTCTGAAATGGAGACTGTGGGGGCTGATCAAATGGTTGAATAGGCTGATTAAACTGCTGAAAACTTGGTTCACAATTAGGTGGAAATTGCTGAAAATTATGGTTCTGAAATTGAAAACTCTGAAATGGAGGCTGAAAATTCTGATCGTTTTGTGGAAAATATTGCTGTGAAGGTTGTGATCCACTCTGATTTTGATATTGGTTGGGCTGAATTGGTTGGAACCCTTGCTGAAAATTTTGACTTGGTTGAAAATCCTGCTGAAATTGTTGAAATTGTGGCGGTGAAAACTGAAATGGAACGGACTGGAAACTCTGAATTTGTTGCTGGAAATTTTGGTTGCAAGTTTGAAATTGCTGTGGAAATTGATATGGTTGTTGGAAATTCAAATTATCTTGGTACCCTTGCTGAATTCCTTGAAAAGATGATTGATTTTGTTGATAGGGTGGCTAAAATTGGGGCTGGAATTGCTGAGTTGGTTGCTCAAAACCCTGGAATTTTGGCTGCCCATTCTGATTTTGTGGTTGGAAATTTGGTTGATTTTGCTGAAAATTTTGGAAAGGTTGGAAAAACTGATTTGTTGACTGATTGAAAGGTTGGTTCTGCTGAAATTGTGGACACGGCTGCTGGTAATTAGATGAGAACATTTTGAACTGGTAGTCCTGTCACAAAACAAACAAGAAAAATGGCAGCAATCGTATACAAAAGAAAAGCAAAAGAAAATAGAATCAAATGATATGCCCATAAGCACACAAGCAAAAATCAAACAAATCAACTAGTTGCTTCCCCGGCAACGGCGCCAACAATTTGATGGTCCCGAAATACTAGGTTAAGTTGTCACGAATTGTGGGACCATCAGAATTTAGATATTTATAAATGCTGGAAACCCTTTTTGCAATCAAAATATGAAAACGTAGTAAAGGGGCCACAGGTCGTATTTTTCCTCGGGACTAGTTGATGTTGTGTGATTCGATGCTTGTATTTATGTGTCGTTTGTGAAATTCGGATTTCAAATAAAATCGGATTTGGTTTCAAATAGAATGCAAACTCAATGAAAGGGATAAAAACTTAACCATGGAACTTAACCAATGTACTCAAACAATTTGAAACTTAATTGCAACTTAGCCTAATTTGGAGAGCAAATCTGATTCAAGGCAAAACAAATGCTAAGCAATGAAGCAACAAATCAAGCAATCTAAAAACAATACCGAAACTCACTTGATACCAAATGCCTTCAACTAGAAATGATATGCAGAATTTAACCTTGAAATTCATATTCAAGTTGGATTTAAAGCAGTCTATTTTCAAGCTCAATAGCACACTTAAAAGTATGTTTAAACTTGATACATTTCAATGCTGAAACTAAACTTGATACAACATGTAGAATTTGAGTTAACTTGCCACCAAAATGCAAGAACTAATGTGCCAAAACTGCAGAAATGTACAAACTGGAATACAGAAATACGAATAGAAACTTCAGAAACAATTTTGATGTAAAACAGAGATTCAGATCTGAATACAATGGCAGAAGTGGAGACAACCAATTAGGATCAAATCGAATGCAACAGGATGGGAACAATACTGAGTTCAGAAGCAGGAATAAATTGCTGTGCAGAAATGAAATGTAGAGAAGATACTGGCTGAACTTGCAGAAACGTGAAGACAGGTATGCAGCTATAAATTTGATGCAACATCAGATAAAACGACTGAGCTAGAAGGCGACAATCCAAGGTTCAGATAAGATTCACAAGAGATAGACATCACTTGATACAATTCAGGACTAAAAATCAGAACTTAACACAACTTGCAGAATGGAATTTGATACGCAGACTTAACCCAAGCTGTGACTAATGCATATATGGAACTGAATTCAGAAATTATACTAAACAAATTAGCTTGACAAACCCAGCTACCAGTGGGGTGATAAGCAAGGATCCTGGAAGGAATTTCAGGAGTCGGAATTGATCACTCAACTCAGCTGATGCAGAAATGGACAGTGCATAACATTAGGACTCGAATGCAGAAATTCAACTGCAAACCAATGCAGAACAAACCACAAACTTAAACTAGTTCCCAGAACTGATGTTCGGACAAGATGCAGAGGATCTAAGGTTTATTCGAGATAGATTTCAGAAACTACACTAAGAGCATACTTGCAGAAGTGAATCTGAAACTGAAGGAGGCTGTCAAGAAATTTCAGAAACTGCTGCACTAGCAGCTGAGCAAAAGTATAGAATTAAATTTAAATGCGAAACACACTTAAATCACATTCATTAGCAGACTAATTATTATCTCAAGTCTCAGGAATTGAAACTGAACTCGAATTTAATTCGAGATAAGCTGAAAAAATCAGAAACCAAGTTGGCACGCTGGAACAGAATTTATGCGCAACAAATATTGAGTTGAAATGCGGAAATGGAAGTAATTGCAAAACAACTAAGATTAAAGACAATCATTCACTAAAAAGCAAACTAACTAACTACTTGTAGAGTTTAAACACTAATTAAAGGCAGAAAACAAATTCAGAAACTGAAACTAGGTTGCTGATGAGAAAAACAAAAACAGAGCAGTTGCAGAAATTGGAATTGCAGCTAATACAATGAAAGTTAACTAATTCTAAATCTCAATCTCTCATCTCAGCTCAAAACCCCTTGCTGTCACTCAAGGATGAACCTCGAATTGAGAAAGAGACGATCCATACAAGAAAACTAATCAACTGATACAAAATTCAGTAATAGAAATTGCGGCAGTAATGTAATTATAGCTAAAACAAAGAAAATTGACTAAAAAATCTAAACCCCAATCACTCCATTAGCTCAAGGTCTCCTTGTTCGTCACGCAAGGGCTGGCCTCGAACCCCTAAGCTCAGCAATTCACTGGGGAACTAAATCTATAGTCGAATCTAGCTCAAATCTGTTCAAAAAGGAAAACCCAATCGATTTCTTCAATTCAGCCTTGTCTGATTGAAATGAAGGTGCGGGAATGATCAAAGCTTATCCGAGAACCCCTCTAGATAGCTTGGACTGATGTAGAACCTGACAAAACCGAAACCGAAGCAACCAAATACAGAGCTGAGGAAACCCTCACTCAGCCCTGTTCTCGCCCAATTCCGAGCTGAAAACTCCACCGATTGCTCTCCCTAGTGACCTCGAACTTGATCTAATGCAGAAAAAGGGTGGTCGCGCCCCTTGGATTGAAGAACCAGCTGAAAACAATGAAGAACAAACGAAGAGGATGAACAGTGCGGCGGAGACGCGACGAAGGCTGAAGGATGTGGAGTTTCTGATTAAATACATAGGAATGGACGATCCAGATTGATTTGAATGAATCCAACGGCTGATCTTGCTCTGATCTGACCCAAACTTTTCAGATGTTGATCAATGGTCAGGATCTGCCTCGTGGTAGCTCGGATCCTCCAGATGTGCAACGGATGGTCTAGATCAACCTAATCTTTGAATGGACGATCTAGAGCCCTCCGAGCTTGATCCAACGGTTGAATGAGCTCTGATTGGGATGAAACCAGGGCTCTACCTGCCTTGCCTTCTATTTTCCCCGCCCAGATGCATGTCCTGCCCCATGAACCGATATCAACCCGGCCTGACCTCCTTTGACCCAGGCCGGTCCCGACCGGGCCCCTGGCCCTCCTGGAAAACCGCTTGCCCGGATCACAAGCCTCCCCTTCAAGTCTAGTCGAAGGAGGCATACAGTCCGACTGACTAGGCTACTTGCCCGGTCGGCTGAGTCCTTCTTTGTATTCCCGACCTCCACTTCGCGCCTAAGATCTTCAGCCCTAAATGTCGAATCCCTTGTCAAATCATCTATTAATGCGAGGCCATGTGTCGTTCCCCGACTGGGAGCCTCTGGCACCGATGCGTCACCGGTATGGCTCGTGCGGTGATAGAGGGAATCTTCGAGACCTTGAGAAATGTCGGGAGATCCACGACCAGGATTTGATCCCGCCTTTTTCCCCATCTGCATCCAACGACCCTCATTGCCCTCGAAGCAGTATAAATAGGCGTCCTCTTTCATTTTACCCTTCACCGTTTCATCTCTTGTTTTTACCTCCTCCCTTGTCTGACCTCCACCGCCCGACCCTCGTGAGCTCCGACGATCAGCGTTTCCGGCGACCCTATTCCCTAGGTATTCTTTTCCTCTCCTGAGTCTTTTCCTCTTATTTCCCGACCTTGACTTGATGGCTGAGTCATCCTCTTCGGCCGAGGCCTGGTACCTGACTACCCATTCGACCTTAACCTTGGGTCTCTTAGAGACCCTACGCATCGATTACCAAATTCCCGAGGACCATCTCCTGGCCCTTCCCGCTCGTCGAGACCGACCCCATCAACCTCCCATGGGCTACTTCACCATTTTTTTAGATCAGCTAGTGGTCGGGTTACGCTTTCCCCTTCATCCATTCTTCCATGCGGTCTGCCGGTATTTCTAAGTGTCCCTGTCTCAACTAGCACCCAACTCTATCAGGATCCTATGCGGCACCGTGATCATTTTCACGACCTTCGAGATTCCCCTTAACCCTCGGGTCTTCCATTGCTTTTATTATCTCAAAAAATAAGAACCCAGAATTTCTATTTCCAAGCTCGAACAAGGCTGCCTTCCTAGAGAAAGTCCCGTCTTCCAACAAAGGTTGGAAATCTCACTTCTTTTATATTCAATCTGTCCCACCCCCGACCTGGCCTACCGAGTGGGTAGAAGACCTGCCTGTTCAACCCCCGATGCCCAAGAACCTCCGCTCGGATCCAAGCTATCAACTAGCCTTTTCTAAGATCGGGGGGACTCGCTTCCATGCGGGTAAACTGCTGAGTGAAGCCATGCTATATCTCTTCCAGCTGAGCCAGATCCTGGCAGAGTTTCCCGGCACCTTTGGTAAGCTCTTATTTGGTTCCTAAACTTATTAATGCTAACTAAAACTCTTTCTACGTTGCAGCTGAAGCCATGTATGGTGCCCTGGTTACCGACGTGTTGAGCTTGGAAGAAGAGGCACTGAACGCCCTGGCCGCGGACCTACTGGCCAATCGGGCGGTAGCTCCGATAAACGCCGTTCTGGCTCCTGAGCAACCCGAAGCTGGGGGAGATGACTCAGATGCCGACCCTCTCATCGGGGGCTCGGATGTTGTCCCCCAAGTAGTAGATGACGAGCCGGTAGGCCAGGCAGAAGATGAGGAGGTGGAGCAGCCAGGTTCCGAGAGTCTGGTAAGGAAGCGTCGTCGGGTAACTGTTTCCTTGGGTACACCTTCGACCCAAAGATTAGCCTCGGGAAGTCAGGCCGCGTCCACCCCTCACCCCGACCGTGCTTCGTCTGGCACCCGGGTCGTGGCCTCTGGCTCGGCTCCTTCTCAATCAAGAACCCCGGCCTCCGTTCCAACCGCCCCTCACTCGGGTGCTTTGGCGTCCACCTCAGCAGCACCTCATTCGAGGGCCTCCACTTCGGGCACCGCACCATCCTCCTTGGCTCCCGCGACGGATGCGGTCGGTGCCGATGCCGTGGAAGCCCTTCTATCGATGCATTCGCCCCCCCCCGGCGATGGTGGACATTTAGCTTCCTTCTGCAACCACCCTGACCCAGATCGTGCAACCTCAACCACTCAGCCTGCATGGTCGGTTGGTTTCCAGCTGGGATCAGGGTCGGGCCCTGACACATGAGAAGAACCCAATGAGCCTAGCTGACAGCTTTTTCCTGGATGTAACCCAGGTATATCTCCTTTTTCCTTTGCTACTCCTATTTATGCTCACGATATTTATATCACTGTGCAGCATTGGGTTGCGAGCCAATCGGTTGCCCAGTCCTTAGTCACCAACATTTGGGGACGCCGAGCGGCAGAAATGAAAGTAAAGGAGCTAGAGACCAAACTAGCCCATTGCACTATCCCCCCGGGTGATGAGGGCTTGGATTGTCTGCGCTCAGAAATAACTGCCTTAAGGTTGCAATTATCAGAAGCAGATGCTCGGTCAGAAGAAGAGCACCAAGCGATGGCTAACGCCGCCCAGGAGATAGACCGACTATCCACTCGGCTGGCCGCTGCAGAGGCCGAGAAGAAAACTGCCCTGACTCGCTAGACCCGAGCCCGTTCTGACTTAGACAAGAAGACAGTTGAAGCCAAGGGCCTCCAGCAAAAACTGAAGGAGTCGGCTGCGGCTCATAATCAGACCCAGCTCGCTCTAACAAATAAGGAAACTGAACTGGCGGCTCGGAGAGAAGCTTTCCAAGCTCTGGAGGCCCAGCTGGTGAACAAGGAGGCCCTACTGGCGGCTTGGGAGGTTACAATTTTAGAGAAGGACGCTGATATCGCTCGCCTGAAGAAGGAGCTGGAAGATTACAAATCAGGCGAGCCAACCCGGGTCGAAGAGTCTCGTCTGGCTTATATTCGGTCTCAACCCTTCCTTCAGCAAGTGGCTGAGCGCATCGACGGCATGATCTTATACTGCATAAGGGGCACTCTGCAACAATTAAAGGACGTCGGCCACCTCCCACCAGACCTGCCCCCCAACACAGTGAAGCCTACCCGGATCAAAGCCATGATTCCCGAGGATGCCTTCCCACCTTTCACTTAAGTTATCATTCAACCCTTTTCTTTTCCTCTATGACTCGGCCTTTCAGGCCTTAAAATTTTGTAATGGCACTCTTTCGTCCAACTCGGCCCTTAAGGCCTCATTTTGTAATGGCCCTGGGCCTTGCTTTACTTGTGTAGCTTTTTATTTCTCAACCCCTTCATCGTATCGTATTCTTGCACTACTGTTCTGCTGATTGTTTATGTTGTGCGGAATATTGGCTAAGTATTATTCACCCAGGATTTTGGGACCCTTTACTCGAGATTGATCCCTCGGGCAGTTTATAACCTTCACTTAAGGCTAACGTCTGTCCGGCCCTACGCATTAGGCTCAGGCATCCCTAGGAAATTAACTCGGGACCGTTTACTTGACGTGATCGATATTCTGACTTGGGAGCCTCGCTGGATCTAGTCGGGATCTCGACCTGATAATCTTACTAAGTGAAGTCCTGGTTCGGTACTTTCATTTGGACAGGTCAACACTCTGACCGAGCGTCGCTACTCGGCTGACTCGGCATGGTTGCTTAGTCGGGTCGGCACCCTGACTCGGCATGGTTGCTCAGTCAGGTTGGTACCCTGACTTGGCACTTTGGCTTTTGCCTCGTTCCAATTAACTGACTTCCACAATCTCGCCTCAGGGTCCTAGGAAAACATGTGCCTTTCTCAAGGCTTACCCCCTTTTGAGGCCAGACCCTCACATACTTAGCCGTTTCAAGGCTTTTTCAGCGTTTAAACAGAATCAACCTGCTTATGTGTACTTGGCTGCTTATCCATGTCAAATTAATCAACTGCCTGATCAGAAAGTTAGTCATTGCCTGGCGAGCCCGACTGAACGTGGAATGCCACGTCTGATCGGCACCGAGTCCGGCGGATACGTGGGAGCATGCCCACTTATAACTTGCCTGAGCAAGAGTCTGGACACCGTCCGGCTAACCCTGACCGAGCGTGGAGCGCCACGCCCGATCGGGCCCGACCGAACGTGGAACACCACGCCCGATCAGCACCGAGCCCGGTGAGTGTGTGGGAGCATGCCCACTTATAACTTGCCTGAGCAAGAGTCTGGACACCGTCTGGCTAACCCTGACCAAGCGTGGAGCACCACGCCCGACCGAACGTGGAACGCCACGCCCGATCGGCGCCGAGTCCGGTGGGTGCGTGGGAGCAAGCCCACTTATAACTTGCCTGAGCAAGAGTCTGGACACCGTCCGGCTAACCCTGACCGAGCATGGAGCGCCACGCCCGACCGGGCCCGACCGAACGTGGAACGCCACGCCCGATCGGCGCCGAGTCCGGTGGGTGCGTGGGAGCATGCCCACTTATAACTTGCCTGAGCAAGAGTCTGGACACCGTCCGGCTAACCCTGACCAAGCGTGGAGCGCCATGCCCGACCGGGCCCGACCGAACGTGGAACGCCACGCCCGATCGGCGCCGAGTCCGGTGGGTGCGTGGGAGCATGCCCACTTATAACTTGTGAAAACTATCTTTTGGACGCTTCGAGCTTCACTATCATATTCTCTGGATACAATTACAAGGATCATTCCACTCAACTCTCCTCACGATACAATCTCAAGTGTGTCACACTCCAAGGCCTTCCAAGCTTCTTTCCTTGGGCATCTTGCAAGTAATAGGCTCCCGACCCCAACTTTGAATAACCAGGAAGGGTCCCCCCCATTGGGGTTCTAGCTTGCCCACTTCCCCCACCGGCTTGACTCGCTTCCATACTCGATCGCCTACTTGAAAGCTTCTGGGTATAACTCCCTGGTTATATCTACGCTGCATCCTTTGCTGGTAAGCAGTCATGCGAACTGCGCTCTATTCCGAATCTCCTCGATCAGATCCAGCTCCAAGCGCCTCTTCTCTGCATTGTCCTCCCCATACAGGCGCCTTCTGTCAGACTCGCATCCGACCTCCATTGGAACCACAACTTCACTACCATATACTAACTGGAAAGGAGTACAGCCTGAGCCTTCTTTGGGGGTGGTCCGGAGAGCCTAGAGAACACCAGGCAGCTCATCCACCTAGGTACCCCCATATGGTCTAACTTAGTCCTGAGCCCCTTCAAGATCTCTCTATTGGCTACCTCTGGCTTGGCCATTGCTTTGGGGATAGGCCACTGAGGTGAATGTCTGCTTGATCCCGAAAGCCTTCACACCACTCTCTTATCCTCCGACCCTGGAACTGCCGACCATTGTCCGAGACCAACTTATGTGGTATGTCATACCGACAGAAAATATTTTGCCACAAAAACTTAATTACTGCTTGTTCAGTGATCCGAGTCAGAGCCTCTGCTTCAATCCACTTGGAGAAATAATCCACCGCCACCAACAAAAACTTCTTCTGAGCGACTGCACGGGGGAATGACCCCACTATATCCATGCCCCACTGATCAAAAGGGCATGACACAGTGGACGCCCTCAACATCTCGACTGGCCGGTGGGATAGATTCTGATGTTTCTGACAGGAAAGGCAAGAGAGGGCTAGCTGTTCGGCATCCTTCTTGAGTGTCGGCCAGAAATAACCAGCAAGCAAGACCTTCCGGGCCATAGACCGACCTCCTGAGTGATTTCCGCAAGACCCCAAGTGTATTTCTCTCAATACGTAATTTGCATCCTCTTCCCCTAGGCATCTGAGCAGTGGCCGAGAAAAGGCCCGCTTGTACAGTGTATCTCCTATCAGAGTGAACCGAGCCACCCTTATCTTCAGTAGCCGAGCTTGCTCGGGGCGATCAGGGAGAGTCCCCTCTCGTAAGTAGGCTATGAATGGAGCCTCCAGTCTCCTTGTACCTCTATTTCTGCCTCCCTTTCAATCTGAGTCACGAGCATGATCTGGGGCGAAGGCCGAGTGAAAACCCATGGATTGACAGCACTGGCCAGCCTAGCTAACTCATCAGCTTTGAAATTGTCTCCTCGGGGGATCTGTAGTACCTGAACCTCCTGGAACTCAGTCTGTAATTGCTTATAGGCATCCACATAAGCTTGCAACTTCTCATCATTTACCTCAAACTGTCCCGTTACCTGCCGAGTCACTAGCTGAGAGTCTGAGTATAGTATGACCCGAGCAGCTCCTACATGTTAGCGGCTTGTAAACCAGCCAGGAGAGCCTCATACTCTGCCTGATTGTTAGTGGCCCGGTACTCCAGACGCACGACCAGGTGAAGTTGATCTCCCTTAGGAGAAACTAACAAGACTCCGATGTCGCTCCCTGCCCGAGTGGCTGAGCCATCTACATATACCTTCCAAGTCTCTTCTTCCCCCTCTATGTGAAGTTCGCTGAGAAAATCAGCCAATGCTTGAGCCTTGATCGCAGTCCGGGGCTGGTACTGGATGTCATACTCACTCAGCTCTGTTGTCCACTTAACCATCCGACCCGAAGCTTCGGGGTTAACCAGCACCTTCCCGAGTGTACTGTTAGTCAGCACTCGGATGGGATGAGCCAAAAAGTAGGGGCGCAGGCGCCGAGCCATCAACACAAGTACATAGGCCAATTTTTCGAGTGTAGTATACCTACACTCGATTTCTTTAAGTAGGTGCCCAAAAAATAGATAGGTTGTTGCTCAGCCTCCTTTTGTTTCACTAGTACAGCGCTCACAGCTCCCTCATTAGCTGACAAGTATACATACAACACCTCTCCTTCCTCAGGCTTAGCTAGGACGGGCAGACTGACCAGGTATGCCTTCAACTCTTCAAAGGCCTGATCACACTCAGCATCCCACTGGAATTTGGTAGCCTTGCGCAGAATCTTGAAGAAGGGCAGACTCCGATCTGCCGACCGAGAGATGAATAGGGAGAGTGTTGTGATCCTTCCAGTTAGGCGCTGTACTTCCTTCAAGTTCCTGGGTGGTGGCATGTCCAGCAGAACCTTCACCTTGCCCGGATTAGCTTCAATTCCCCGCTCGGTCAGGATGTAACCCAGAAACTTCCCACTCTTGGCTCCAAACAAGCATTTGGATGGGTTGAGCTTGAGGCCATATCTCCTCAGGTACAACAAGTCTCTTTACGTCCGCTACCAGATCTGCAGCCTTAAGGGATTTGATGAGGATATCATCTACATATACCTCCACGTTCCTCCCGAGCTGCTCTTTGAACACTTTGTTCATCAGTCTTTGGTATGTCGCCCCGACATTCTTGAGCCCAAAGGGCATGACTGTATAACAGTATGTGCCTTCAGCTGTGACGAAGCTAACTTTCTCTTGATCATCTGGAGATAGCGGCACTTGGTGATACCCCTGATAGGCGTCCAACATGCAAATGAGCTCACTCCCCGCAGTGGAGTCTACCATCTGATCAATCCTGGGGAGTGGATAGCAGTCTTTGGGGCAAGCCTTGTTGAGATCTCTGAAGTCAATACATACCCTCCATTTGTTGTCTGGCTTGGAGACCAGCACTACGTTTGACAGCCAGGACGGGAATTGCACCTCCCTGATGTGCCCGGCCTCCAAGAGTCTCTCCACTTCTGCTTGTATGATCTTATTCTGATCGGGACTAAAGTCCCTCTTCCTTTGCTTTACAGGCCGGGCATCAGGGTACACATGTAACTTGTGCTCCATGACTTCTGGCCTAACTCCTTTCAGGTCTCGCTGCGCCCAGGCAAACACATCCTGATTTTCGGCTAAGCATCTCACCAACTGTTGTTTGAGGTCGGGCTGTAACCCGAGAGCTATCTTCACTTTCGTCTCTTCTCGATCGGGCAAGAGTTGAATCTCTTCTTTCTCTTCTTGGAGTTCAGCCCAGGGAGAGGGCTGAATCATGTTGCAACTGGCTGGAGGAGCTCGAAAGGCCTTCCTTACCTCTGTCCGGACATCATCAACATAGCATCGGCGCGCCACCTTCTGATCTCCTCTGACCTCTCCCACCTGGTCTCCCACTGGAAATTTTACTTTCAAGTAGAAGGTTGACGCCACCGCTCTGAATTCATTAAGTGCCGGCCTGCCCAGGATAACATTATAAGCAGAGGGTGCATCCACTACCAGAAAAGTTGACCACCAGGTCCTCCTCAAAGGTTCTTCCCCAAGTGAGATGACCAACTTGATTTGGCCGATAGGCTGGACTTCATTTCCTGTGAACCCGAATAGAGGCGTGGCCACGGGCTGCAACTCGGTGGCCTCAATCTGCAGCTGCTCAAATGCTTTCAGATACAGAATGTTAACTGAGCTCCCAGTATCTACAATGGTCCTGTGGACCTGGTAATTTGCTATGACGGCAGTGATGACCAGTGCGTCATCATGGGGCACTTCTACGCCCTGCAAGTCTGGAGGGCCAAAACTAATTTGCGGTCCTTGGGCTTGGGTCGAACTGCTGCCCACCTGATAGATCTCCAAACGTCTGACCTGGGACTTTCGAGCTCGGTTAGAATCTCCATAGGTAGGGCCACCAGAGATCACATTGATGGATCCATGTACAACATTCTGTTGGTTGGCTTGCTCTTCATTTGCGCTCCCTTGCCCAGGGGAGCCGGGGGTCGGGAATAATTGTCTTGCCACAGGAGTAGTTGTTTGGGCATTGGGGTCTTGTTGGTTCGGTTGTGCTCGCCCTCGGCCTCGGCCACCTCCCTGGTGGGCTCCTCTGGGGGATCCTCGGCCGGCACGGGCTCGACCTCGCCCGCTTGCCAACAATCTTGAAGGTCGTGGGTATGACTGTTGTGAAAGGAACAATAGGGTGCCATCTGGTAGGGAGGCATCCCTGGGCTACCTGCTGAACTACACCCCGCTCGGCTCCCGGCCTATGTCCCATAGCTCGGGGACTTCTGAGGGGTCCGCCAGGGGGCATGGTTCTATGATGATGAGGAGTTTCGGGTACAGGCTTGACCTCCTGTCGTCTAGCAGCTTGTGCTTCTTCAACATCTACATACTTAGTGGCTTGCCCAGGAGGCTCTCAAAGTCTTTTGGGGGCTTCCGGATCAATGACCTGAAGAATTCGCCTTCTTGTAGGCCCTGGGCAAAGGCACTGATCAACACTTCAGAGGTGGCAGTAGGTACGTCCAACGCAACTTGATTGAATCTTTTAATGTAAGCCCTCAAGGGCTCCTTGGGGCTCTGCTTCAAGGCGAAGAGGTTCAAGCTGGTCTTGTGGTGCCTCTTGCTACTCGCAAAGTGCTGGAGGAAACAGTCTCTTGAAATCAGCAAACTCTCTTACAGATCCCTCTGGGAGTCTGTCAAACCACCGCTGAGCCGCCCGGCCAAGGTGGTCAAGAAGGCTCGACATTTGATACCATCTGAATATTGATGCAACAGTGCTGCGTTCTCAAACTTCATTAAGTGTTCCTCTGGGTCTGTAGTCCCTCCATATTCCGGGATGGATAGGAGTCAGAAGTGCTTGGGAACTGGTTCTTGTAGGACTTGGCTGGAAAAGGGGAACCCGGTGTGATCGACCGAGACCTGGCTGATGGGGGCCTTCCCTTTGTTGGCTCTGGCTTGACTGGAAGAAACTTCTTGGGGGTCAGACTGTCCTGCCCCCTCCGCTGGGCCGAATAACGCTCGGGGAAAGTGGGGGCTGTCACCCGGGCGAACTCCTCCTTCGGTGCCAACACGAGCTGTTGGCTCGGCCGGGCCTTCCTGCATCTGGCGGGCGGCTATCTTTTGCTCGGCTGCTAACTTTTGAGCTTTGGCTGCTACCAGCAAATCAAGGTCTTCTTGTGAAAGAGTAACGGTCACCCTGTTGGAGTCACTCATCTTCAACTTTCGACCAGGCTGAGTTTCCCACAGACGGCGCCAAATTTGATCCTGTCGACAAGTGAAGATCGGTTCTCACTCGGCTGACTCGGTCTAACCAAGACGACCCGGTCTGCTGTAGCACGGGGGGTCGGGCTCGGGCTTAACCACGGGTCAGATACCACTCCCTCGGGTCGAACCAAAATGAAGCACTCAAGGTGGGGTTCAGGTTGCAAAGGGCAGCAATCCCTTTCTTTGGAGCCCCAAGGGGGTTTATATAGGGGAGGGAAAGCTCTCTGCCTTGTCAGAGCTGTCATATCTCATTAAGGATAAGTCAGTTGGCAGACTGGGCTAATGGCAGCTTTAGTTGCCCTGTGAGACTGCCACAGCCGCCTGACCACCTGTCTACATTGTCTCCTCTGATCCTCATTAATATTGGGCGGCTGTCAGGTAATGATTATGTCAGGGATTTGACAGATACCTGCTGTCGAGGTGGATTCTTAATCGTTAGGGCTTACCCGGTCGGATCGTGCAGACTTACAGCACGGGTTGGTCGGGCAAGCCGGTTTCTTAGTCATCCCCGGGTGTCCGACCCCCGGAGCTCAATCCCGGTTGACCGACCCCGATGGCCGACCCTGAGTGCCCGACCTTGGGTGACCGACCCCGAGTGGCCGACTTCGGGTGACCGACCCCGAGTGGCTGACCTCGGGTGACTGACCCCGAGTGGCCGACCTCAGGTGACCGACCTCGAGTGGACGACCTCGGGTGACTGACCCTGAGTGGCCGACCTCGGATGACTGACCCCGAGTGGCTGACCTTGGGAGGGCCGACCCCGAGTGTCCGGCCTCGGATCCTGATCTCGAGTGACCGAGGCCGGACCAGGGCTGTAACTGCCTTGCCTTCTATTTTCCCCGCCCAGATGCATGTCCTGCCCCATGAACCGATATCAACCCGACCTGACCTCCTTTGACCCAGGCCGATCCCGACCGGGCCCCTGGCCCTCCTGGAAAACCGCTCGCCCGGATCATCTTTCTTTAAAATTCAGCCACCTAATAATAGTAAAATCGTTGTTCTTTCGCAGCCAACTATTCTTAGCTTTCCATCAACAAGGTTAGTATTTCAGCATCATCTTCACGCTATATTTTTTTCCCATTTCTTTAACTAGCCATCCATAGTAAATAGTGTTATTATTGTTGCCATTTCTTCATATATAATTTAGGCCTATGCACTGTCATTCGGACCAACAAGCTAAGCAATACAGTTTTTAATTTGTTGTAAAGGCAAGTTGATCCTAACCAGAAATTAATTGCTAACCATGTTGGTCGCGTGCTACACTCCAGTACTCTTCGATCCCTTTCTGTTAGGATCGTGCAATTTGTGCAAGCTAAGCAGGAATACAAAGAAGGACTGTACGCCCCCGCCCCCCAGCTTACTTTACTTAGCTTTCATGTTCCTAACTAACTAAGGACGGCTGCCATACATATATTTAATCCCTTCTTAATGCTTAATGCTTAAAAACTCTTAATTAGTCTCGACCAAGTGGGTATGGGTATGCATTAATTAATATATCAGCGAGGCCGGCCATACTCAATTAGTTAACTAATTAATCCCTCGCATGCATCAGCATGTCACAAACAAAATATATATATATATATATCGATAGATCCTTGTTCCTCGCTCCATAGATGGCTGAACTGATTGCGCTACTGAGTGCAGTACTCCTTCTGGTGCTGGTCTTCCATTACTTATGGAAGATGTTCCTGTGGCGGCCGTACGTGGTGACGAAAGCTTTCCGCAAACAAGGGGTGAGTGGCCCTCCCTACGAGCTTTGGTTCGGGTCACTGAGGGAAATCCAAAGCATAAGAAGGGCTGCAATGGAGGTCGTCTTGGACATCGACGCCCATGATATCACCACCAGAGTGCTCCCACACTTTGCCAAATGGATAGCAGAATACGGTATATATATACGATCTGGTGCATTATTAATTACTACGTAGTAGTATTACTGTTAATTAAATAGCTAGTAAGTAGTTAATTAACGTGCAGATATATATTAATTGTTGTTGTTGTTGTTGTTGGGTGGGGTGCATATATGCAGGCGAGACGTTTTTGTTTTGGGTGGGAGCGCAGCCGTTGGTGTGCATCAGCCAGCCGGAGATGGCGAGGCAGGTCCTGGCGAGAAAGTTCGGCTTTTATTCGAGGCTGGCTCCGTCGCCGGAGGCGCTCGCACTGGTGGGCAAGGGGCTGGTGTATATAGAAGGGGCGGAATGGGTGAGGCATCGGCGAGTTGTCAACCCTGCTTTCTCCATGGATAAACTCAAGGTCAGCATGTTGGTTTTGAACATTAACACCCAATATATATATATATATATATAAAGTTATACATGTGCCAGCTAATTAACAAATTAAGATGAAGTGTACATTGTTCACAAGTTGCTTCGTCCTCACTTAAAAAAATTATATGTATCTTGTCGTGCACACACTAAATGTTTAAACACATCGATAAATCTTAGCAAAACACTAAAAAAATAGAAGAGGCCAAAAGAAAAAAAACGGAGTCGATAGCTACTTATTTATAAAATATGTATACAACGAACAAGGAATTAATCTTATGCTATTATATATATTATTTTTGTTTTTGTAACAACTTGTTGGTAACCCATGATAAATATCTATATATAAAACGATCCTATATAGATTCGTACGGACCAAGCATATTTGATTCTTTTATTTTATTTTTTGTTTTATTTTTGAAACTTGTGATTATGCCAATTAAGATTTTACCTTTAGGATTTAGTAATTAAGTTATAGTGTTAATTATAAAAAGAATTTCAAATCGAAAAATGATTAAGGTTTGCACAGAATTTACATGGTAAGTTCCTTAGCATAACGTGGACGAGTCCTGTGCGAACTCATCCGCAACAAACGTCAATGATTTTTTTAATTATTTATTTATTTATTTTTTAGCTTGTAATTATGTCATTTAAGATTTTACCTTTAAGGTTTAGTGGTTAAGTTATAGTATTAAATATAAAAAAATTCAAATCGAAAAAATAATTAAGGTTTATGTGGAGTTTACGCGGTAGAATCTTTAGCATAGTAAATTCCTATATATATATATATATATATATATATATATATATTATTTGTATTATATCTGAATTTAAGATGATTTTAAATAAAATCATGCCTATTTATTTTAATGGTGTTATTTTGTAATAATTAATATTGCTAATCAATAAACTTATATTTATTAATAAAAAAAGAAACACATGAATTCATGCTCACATGTAATGATTGATCATGCCTGGTAGTTTATAGGGATGATAATTTCTTTTAAATCCGATCCGGTATTCGATTCGAATGGAGAAGGGTATAAAAAAAAATTAGACCCAATTAAATGATTGGGTAATTATGTATATGGATTTTTAGATCCAGTATGGAGCCTGATCTGGTAAAATTCTATCCATACTCGACTCGAATACTAGAATAAATAATAGGATATGTTTTTGTTGAATGATGATAGTTGGTTGAAACGAAAAAAATTATTAAGTAGTGTTCCAGAAGGAATCTACGTGGATGACTAGCCACCAGAGTCCAACCCACGGGGATAGTGACGAAAGGGAAGGAGCTCTCACCCTACGAGATTAACATGAACGTTAATGGGAACACACCGGAGATTTTCCGGCGGAGCCCACTCCGACGCTCAAGTCAGCACTCAAGTATGGAAGGAAAAGAACTAAAGAGAAGTTGTGAGTAAGATGAGCATAACCCCTTTACTTGGTGGGTTGGAGTACCTTATATACCTGAGGCGGCGGTCACACGTGTCCCCACGTTCTCCTCCACGTCCCCTCAGTTGTCGGTTACTGGATAACCCTTGTAACGGTCACTACAGTAATTAAATCTAGGTCGTTGCGATAATTAAGACCTTAATGACCACATATTTATGAGTCATGATTATCCAATAATTATCGGCGATAATTATTCGCAGATCCAGAAAAAGGGGATAGTTACTTGAAGTTTGGTTATCGGATAGGATGATCCTCGGGCTACACTCCCTCAAGGTGATCTCGGGGTCCTCTGGCCCGGGAGGGTCCTGGGCATCTGTCTTCCCAAGGTGATCTCGGGGACCTGTCCTCTCGAGGTGATCTCGGGCGTCTGTCTTTCCGGGATGACCTCGGGGATCCATCCTCCTAAGGTGGTCTCGGGAGCATGCCTTCCCGAGGAGGTCTCGGGAGTCTCTAGCTTTAGAATGGTCTCAGGCGTGTTCAGACTTGGTAGACCTTGACACATAGCTTCTTCATTCCACGTGTCACCCATGGGATGCTCAACTCCATCACAACTCCCTCCCTTCAAGTATAATCGAAGGAAGTGTGGTAGACTGATTAGATAAGTGGTGCAATGCAGAAGCTATGTTGTGGTGGGTGGTCAATATATATATCGATTACTACTTCACTGGTGGTTTGTCGGGTCCGAGGAATCAAAACATTCGTCCCTAGATCCCATGCGATTTCTTGACTTAGTCCAAAATCCCTGTGAGTTTCGAGGCAGCGCAATGATAATTGTCCATGACCCATTAAAAGCGCATGTGATTTCCTAATGGCGACGAGGTAGCCCGACGAATGTAGCCTCGCCACGTACTCCGCCATTCTCTGCGCGGCGATCTCCTGCTGTTATGCGCCGGAGGGTCATACGAAGCGACGACCGTAAAGAGGGGTAGCGCCTCGAGATGTGCAACCAGCGCCGTCGACGTGTCGCGCTCCCATTGCTCACACGAGGGTGGCTTCCCTCTATAAAACGGATGCAACAGCGCCCTTCCGCCTTCTTGCCTCACCTACTGTCAACGTCTTTGTTCGCCCTCTGTTCATCTTACCGTTGCATCCCTTCCAAGTGTAAGTCTTCTCCTGCCGTCTTCTCCCTTCATTCACCATCATGAGTCCAGTAGAGAAGAAGAAGAAGACCCGAGGCGGGGGCGAAGATCACTCAGAGGAACAGACTTATCACCCGGAGTGGTATGAGACCATCTCCTCTAGGGTTAGGTTAGAGACCCTCCAAGCCGCCCGCGAGAAGTATGGTATCCCGACGGACTTGGAGGTGGAAGTCCCTGTGTTAGGTCAATCACCCATAGAACCTTCTCTAGGTTTCTTTACTTTTTCTTAGGGCAGGTAGAGTTAGAGCTTCATTTCCTATTCCCCCTTCTTCATGAGTATTGCTACTTACTTTGACATTCCCCTTCACCAACTGGCTCCAAACGTCTTTGCTCAGATGGGTGGGGCATTTGTCCTCTTTAAACTTTTTGATATCCCTTTGACCCCTCGACTTTTTCATTTCTTCTTCGTCCCTGCCTTAGCATCTAGGGGGCTTTTAGTTTTACAGCCTGCATTAGCCATAGGTTCTTAGGAGTCTTCCTTCCTCTCACAAGGGATGGAAGGAAATTTTTTCTTTATTTGACTCCCTCAGCGTCCCTTCAGCCCCAGTCGCTGGAGTGAGAGCCTGCCGCCCATCCCAAACCTCGGCGACTTCCAGCAGGACATAGGGTACCAGAGGGCTAGGGGTATCTTGGTTGGGATGGAGTTCCACGGCCTTAAGCTGGTATAATGCGAGGAGCTTCTTTACAGGGCTGACCTCAACCCTAAAATCACGAGTCTTAGCCCCAATCTCTGTAAGTTTTTCTTTTTTGTAAATATCTTTGTTAATTCTAATTGATACCCCTTTATTTTTATTTTGCAGACGACATAATGCTTTCCCGAGCTATTAACCAGCTCTTGAAGTGGGAGCAAGCTAATGAGTAGGCCTTGTTCCTGCTCAAGCTCCCTCCACCCCGGTGGCCGACACGAACGAGGGCTCCGAGGAGGCGGCAAAACAGTCAGAGGACCAGGAAGCCTCAGAGCCACCCAAGGATCCAGGGGTGACTAAGTTGCTCACTAAGCTCGAAGGGGATTCCCCTCCCTCCTCCGTCAAGACGGGAGATGGGGAGACTGCGCCTGCGCTTCCAGCCAATCAAGCGGCACCCGAGGCAATCGAGAAGGGGAGGCGGAAACGGCTTGCCCAGAAGCTGGCCCACCTGAAGAGGTTGAGGAAGGTCACTTCCTTGGAGCTTTCACTCGTCATCGATGAGGAGGACATGGTGTCGTTGTCTAAGCGCATCCGGAAGACTCCCTCCTCTACCTCCGGACGCCCTACTGACGCTCCAGATGCCCGGCGAGGCAAGGAGGTGCTACGCTATGCACCTCGCCCCCCCTAGAAGACCCCGTGGCGAAGAAGGCGACGGCCAAGGGTCCTCAGTCAATACAAATAAAGGGTGCCCCTCCGAGGTCCACGAGTCTCAAGCAGTGTCCAGCTCGGAGGAGGATGTTCCCGACCCGATGGACGTCCCCCGACCCTTTGACTCTAACCTCTGGGGAGAACCTCCCCCCTCCTGCTAGTTGAGGAGATTGGTCGGGTCAGCCAGGCATCTGGTTAAGCTACACCAATCTCTGCTATAGGTATCTACATTTTATCTTTCTCACTTTTATCGATAGGCTCTAACTTTTGCTCTTTTTTGTTGCAGGTCGTTTTCGATTGCACCTCTATGAGCTGCCAATTATTCTCTCAAGGGGTAACCGAAGACCTCCCCTGGCTGGTGGCGGCATCAGAGGTGGAAGCCGGTTGCGCCCACGAGGCAGGACTCCTGCAGCTGGAGGTCAGCAGGGACCTAAGGGTAAAAGAAGAGCATTGTCTCGACACCCTGCTGGCCACCGAGGAGACCCTACATGGCTATCACCTCCGGGAGCGCTCACTGTCGGAGAAGAATCAGTCTCTCTCCGAAGACCTGCAGAAGATGACCCAGGAGTGGGAGTAGCTCCAGATCCAGACTAAAGAACTGTCCGCCAGAGTCCAGCTCCTAGAGTTATCTACGAAGACCCTGGAGGATCGGACCAACGAACAAGAGCGTCAGCTGGCTGACAAGGACTCCGAAATAAGGATGGTCGCTGCATACGCAACCGACCTACATGAGAAGGCTTCTCGACCCGAGGCCAAGGCTTTGGTCACCTCCCAGAAACTCAAGGAAGCCTTAGGGGCTCACGATCGAATTTCTTGGGAGGTGGCCGAATTGAAGTATGCTAAGAAGGAGGTTGAAGCTGAACTACAGAACTACAAGGCCGACCAAACAACTCAACTGTCCAAGGCCGAGACAGAGTTCAAGGCCAGATTCTTGCAGTCTGATGAGTTCGACAACCTTCTGGCTGGGCAGGTATTAAAGTGCCTAAAACAGGGCTTTAATGGTGCCATCAGTCAATTGCAAAAAGCTTAATTGCTAAAACCAGATGCAGATCTGAGTGCCCTAAGCATCGGCCAGGTTTGGAATGAGCTTTCACCCGAAGAGAAAGAAATATAAAGCTCTTTCCAAGCTTGTGCCTAGCTTTCTTTTGTTTTTTATACTTTGCATTTTTTCCATTTTTTCCCATGTAATCACCCTGAATTGAATGAAAACATCTTTTGGCCTACTCTCTCTTGGATGTCTTCTTTTCCTTTTTGGTACTCTGGCTCCTTATGCATTGTTTGTCACTGACCCGAGGAGCCAGGAAGTTGAAGAATAAGCATACAGCCTGAGGAGTAAGCGACCGAGAGGGAGGCCCCGGGTGAAGATGGGCAGGCAGGGAGGACCTAGCTGAGACAAGCGTCGATCCAGAGGGAGGAGCTATAGTAGCTGCATCTCTTTGTATCTTACTTTTTTGCTTTATCCCCCGCCAAGGACCAAGGGGTCACAAGCACAGCGAGGGTGGCTTTCAGCTCAAGAACCCTAGGGCTTAGCGGCCAAAAGGAGACTACAAAGCAATACAAGTCTTTGTCGGATAGCCACAAGGAAATGGCGCGGCAAAAAAGGGAGCTCGGACAAAGGATTGACCCCCTCTGCAAGGTCTGATGATTGTATCCCCTACCTATACTTGTATTCTCTGTCATGTAAGTTCTTCGAGCAATGAGTACATATCATATTTGCCTCTGGTATCTTATAGTGTCGTTTCCTATCCGGCAAGCTTATGGGTTGATTGCTGGTTAGGCATCCATAGCACCCTGAACAGTTCTCCTCACCTCGGGCATCTGCAGCATCCGGACTAAGCTCACTCCCCTCAGACATGCAGAGCACCGCGAGGTAGTAGGGTTTTCACAGCTCTTGGTCGGGCATCCGCAACACCCGAACCAAGCCTACTCACCTAGAGCATCCGCAGCACCGTAAGGTAGTAGTGTTTTAGCAGCTCTTGGCCGGGCATCCGCAGCACACTGACCAAGCCTACTCACCTCGAGCATCCGTAGTACCGCGAGATAGTATGGTTTTAACAGCTCTTGGTTGGGCATCCGTAGCACCTAGATCAAGCCTACTCACCTCAGGCATTCGCAGCACCGCGAGGTAGTAGGATTTTAACAGCTCTTGGTCGGGCATCCGCAGCACCCGGACCAAGCCTACTCACCTCGGACATCTACAGCATCGTGAAGTAGTAGGGTTTTAACAGCTCTTGGTCGGACATCCACAGCACTCGAACCAAGCCTACTCACCTCGGGCATCCGCAACACCGCGAGGTAGTAGGGTTTTAACAGCTCTTGGCCTGGCATTCACAACACCCGGACCAAGCCTACTCAACTCGGGCATCCGCAGCACCGCGAGGTAGTAGGGTTTTAACAGCTCTTGGTCGAGCATCCGCAGCACCCGAACCAAGCCTACTCACCTTGGGCATCCGCAGCACCGTGAGATAGTAGGGTTTTAACATCTCTTGGTCGAGCATCCACATCACCCGGACCAAGCCTACTCACCTCAGGCATCCGCAGCACCGGGAGGTAGTAGGGTTTTAACAGCTCTTGGCCGGGCATCCGTAGCACCCGGACCAAGCCTACTCACCTCGGGCATCCGTAGCACTGCGAGGTAGTAAGGTTTTAATAGCTCTTGCTCGGGCATCCGCAGCACTCAAACCAAGCCTACTCACCTCGGGCATCCGCAGCACTGCGAGGTAGTAGGGTTTTAACAGCTCTTGGTCGGGCATCCGCAGCACCCGGACCAAGCCTACTCACCTCGGGCATCTACAGCACTGCGAGATAGTAGGGTTTTAACAGCTCTTGGTCAAGCATCCGCAACACCCGGACCAAGCCTACTCACCTCGGGCATCTGCAGCACCGCGAGGTAGTAGGGTTTTAGTAGCTCTTGGTCGGGCATCCGCAGCACCCGGACCAAGCCTACTTACCTCAGGCATCAGCAGCACCGCGAGGTAGTAGGGTTTTAGTAGCTCTTGGTCAAGCATCCGCTGCACCCGGACCAAGCGTACTCACCTCAGGCATCTGCAGCACCGCGAGGTAGTAGGGATTTAGGCAGCTCTTGGTCGGACATCCGCAGCACCGGACCAAGCCTACTCGCCTCGGGCATCTGCAGCACCGTGAGGTAGTAGGGTTTTAATAGCTCTTGGTCGGGCATCCGCAGCACCCAGACCAAGCCTACTCACCTCGGGCATCCGCAGCACAGCGAGGTAGTAGGGTTTTAGCAGCTCTTGGTCGGGCATCCGCAGCATACGGACCAAGCCTACTGACCTCAGGCATCCGCACCACCGTGAGGTAGTATGGTTTTAGCAGCTCTTGGTCAGGCATTCGCAGCACCCGGACCAAGCCTACTCACCTCGGGCATCCGCAGCACCTCGAGGTAGTAGGGTTTTAGGCAGCTCTTGGTCGGGCATCCGCAGCGCCCGGACCAAGCCTACTCACCTCGGGCATCCACAGCACCGCGAGACAGTAGGGGTTTAGCAGCTCTTGGTCGGGCATCCGCAGCACCGCGAGACAGTAGGATTTTAGCACCTCTTGGCTAGGCATCCGCAACACCTAGACCAAACCTACTCACCTCAGGCATCCGCACCGCCGTGAGGTAGTAGATTTTTAGCAGCTCTTGGTTGGGCATCCGCAGCACCCGGACCAAGCCTACTCACCTCAGGCATCCGCACCACCGCGAGATAGTAGGGTTTTAGGCAGCTCTTGGTCGGGCATCCGCAGCACTCGGACCAAGCCTACTCACCTCGGGCATCCGCAACACTGCGAGGTAGTAGGGTTTTAGGCAGCTCTTGGTCGGCCATCTGCCGTGCCCGGACCAAGCCTACTCACCTCGGGCATCCATAGCACCGCGAGGCAATAGGGTTTTAACAGCTCTTGGTCAGGCATCCATAGCACCGCAAGGTAGTAGGGGTTTAGAAGGCAAGTACTCGATGTTCTTCTAGAAACATTTCATTTGCATGCCAACAAGAATACAAATCTTATGTGAACAACTCAAAATATCACTGAGTACGATAAGGTCAGAGATGATTGGCATGCCATGACCTCTCCAGCCCCTTGCCTTTGTCATCCTCCAGGTAGTAGCTGCCTCGCTGCCTCTTGTGAGATTTTGGGTGATGATGTAGGGTTTACCCCACTGCGGCTCCAGCATCCGGGGATCTCCGACGGGCTTGATCCTTTTCCAGACCTTGTCTCCGACTTTAAAGCTGCGGGCAATCACTCAGCGATTGTAGGTTTGTTGCATAAGTTGTCGGTACGCTTCAAGTTGGGCGGCTGCTTTATCACGGACCTTTGACACGAGATCTAGGTCAATCAACCACTCTTGATCATTGTCCTCTTTGTTATAGTGCTGCCGCTGGACGGACTCCTCGCCTACTTCTACCAGAATCACAACCTCATCTCCATACACCAGTTGAAAATGACTCTGACCTGTTCCTTCTCGTGGAGTGGTACGATAGGACCACAAAATACTGGGGAGCTCTTCGACCCAACTACCTCCGACGTAATCTAGCTTTATCTTGAGTCCTTTGAGGATTTCCCAGTTAACGACTTCATCTTGGACATTGCCCTGAGGGTATGCGACCGATGTGAAGGCTTGGCGAATACCTAACCCCTCACACCATTCTTTAAGTTTGCGCTTGGTAAACTGTCTTCCATTATCTGACACCAACTTGTGAGGGATGTCGTATCTACAGACATTATCCTTCCATAGGATCTTCATCATCGCAGCCTCCGTGATATGTGCCAGAGGGTCAGCTTCCACCCATTTGGAAAAATAGTCCACGAGAACTAGCAGAAACTTCTTTTGCTGAGGGCCGATGGGAAACGGGCCTACAATGACCATTCCCCACTGATCGAATGGGCAATTAAGACACTGTGGAGACTCGCAGGGGCTTGGTCTGTCGATGAGTCACATGCTGATGTCTCTAGCAGGTCTCACATCCGACCACGAACTTGAGAGCGTCAGCCTGCAGAGTGAGCCAAAAGTACCCTGCTAGGATAATTTTTCTAAACAGAAACCTTCCCCCAATGTGGCTTCCACAGATGCCTTCATGCACTTCTCACAACACATAGTCGGTTTCCTCTGGCCCGACACATTTGAGGAGTGGTCAGGAAAATACTCTTCTGTATAGTTGATCTCTGACTAATGTGAATCTGGCAGCCCGGCGACGGAATAATTGGACTCCTTGATCCATGGTTGGATCATTCCCGCTGCGTAGGAACTCCACATATGGATCTCTCCAATTAGCTGCCTGCCGCCTCTTCTCCAATCTGAGCTACAGTCTCTTCAGGGGCACTAGGCTCGTCTAGCTGCCAGGTCGAGATGGAGCTAGCCAACTTAGCTAGCTCATCTGCCTTAACATTGTCTGCCTGAGAGATCTTCTACAGAATAACCTCTGTGAAAGAGGCTTTTAACTGCTCATAGAGGGCTACAAACTCTGCAGGCGTTCACACTTTATTTCAAAGTCGCCCTTTATTTGCTGTGTCATAAGCTGAGAGTCCGAATGTACAACGACCCGAGCAACTCCCACATGCTTGGCTACTTGCAGGCCTTCTAGGATCGCCTCGTATTCAACTTCATTGTTGGTGACTCTAAAGTGGAGTCGAATAGATAAATGTAATGTATCTCCTCGGGGGGAAACCATTAGCACTCCAACTCCACTATGATTGTTGTTGGAAGACCCGTCGACATAGATCATCCAAACTCCTTCGACTTCGGGCTCTGGGAAAGATTCGAGCATGAAATCCGAAAGGGTCTGTGCCTTGATGGCAGTATGGGGCTGATACTCAATCCCGTACTTGCTCAACTCCTCCATCCATTTGATTAGTCGACCCGAGGCTTCTGGATTGGTGAGAACTCTTCCCAGCGGGTTGTTGGTGAGAACCACAATTGGGTGTGCTAAGAAATATGGCCTGAGCCTCCGGGTCATCAAGACCAGAGCATAGGCCAACTTCTTCATCATGGTGTTGCGTGTCTCAGCATCCTTCAAGAGTTGTCCGAAGAAATAGACCGGGGTACTACACGGTGCCTTCTTCCCGAATAAGTACAGAGGCCACCGCTTGCTCAGTCGCGGACAGGTAGACGAACAAGGTCTCCCCTTCCATTGGTTTTAAAGGGCGGGGAGCTCGGCTAGGTAAGCTTTCAGATTTGCAAGCGCCTTCTCACACTGATCGTCCCAGTCGAATTTGACTGCCTTTCTCAAAATCTTAAACAAGGGTAGGGTCCTGTCGGCAAACTTGGAAATGAACCTGAATAAAGTTGTAATCTTGTCGTTCATCCTCTATACCTCCTTGAAGTTGCAAGGAGAAGGCATATCAAGGATGACCTTCACCTTATCTAAGTTGGCCTCAATCCCTTTCTCTGTCACCATGTAGCCTAGGAAACGACCGCTCTTTACCCTGAACAAACACTTCGTCAGGTTCAACTTCAATCGGTTGGCCCTCAGGGTAACGAAGGTCTTTTCCAAGTCGTTTATCATGTCTTTACCCTTATCTGTCTTGACCAGGATGTCATCTACATAGACTTCGATGTTCCTCCCGATCTGATGCCTGAAGACTTTGTCCATCATACGCTGGTAGGTTGCCCCAGCGTTGCGCAACCCGAAAGGCATGACGTTATAGCAATATGTGTCATCTGCCATCACGAAGCTGACCTTTTCTTGGTCTTCAGGCGTGAGAGGAACCTGGTGATACCCCTGGTAGGCGTCCAACATGGAAATGAACTCACAACAAGAGATGGAATCCACTAGTCTATTTATCCGAGGCAGAGGGTAGCAGTCTTTAGGGCAGACTTTATTTAGATGTTGAAAGTCAATACACACCCGCCATTTTCCCCCGAGCTTAGGGACAAGAACTACATTAGCTAACCAAGTTGAGAATTGAACTTCTCTGATGTGGCCAGCGATTAGCAACTTGGCGACTTCCTCTCTGATAGCCTTGTCCTGCTCGGGCGCAAAATATTTTCGTCTCTGCTTTACCGATCGAGCCCCTGGGGTCACATGCAAATGATGCATGGCCAAGGCTGGGGAGACTCCTTGGATCTCCTCAGTAGCCCAAGCAAACACATCCCGATGGCTTTGCATGTAGTCGATCAGTCGGGCTCTCAACTCTGGTGGGAGGTCAGCAACAATCTTTGTAACTCTCCCCGTCTGGTGAGGGTGTATTTGGACTTCTTCACTCTCGACCTCCCTCCGTTCTTCCCTAGGTCCTTCCTCCTCTCGAGGGTTGGCGAGATCAACTTGAAGAGCTTCTTCAGCCTTCAGGCTCTTGCAGCTTCCGACCTGACCTCCCCACTGTAACATCGTCGGGAAGCCAACTGGTCTCCCTTGACCCCGGTTACTTGATCGTCCACCGGAAACTTGATCTTTTGGTGGTAGACTGAGACCACCGCCTGGAACACACTAAGCGCGGGACATCCGAGGATAACGTTGTAGGATGAGGGTGCATCCATGACCAGGAAAGGAGTCCTCCTCATCTGCTCCAGCGTGTCATCTCCCAATGATAGAGATAGGGAGATCTGGCCTATCGGCTGCACCCGGTACCCCGTGAAGCCGAAGAGTGGAGTGGATACCAGTCGCAGCTCATCCTCATCGATCTGCATCTGATCCAGGGTCGTCTTGTACAGGATGTTTACAGAACTACCTGTATCCACGAAGACACGCTTAACTTCATAATTAACTATGCGTGCGAGAATTACCAAAGTGTCCTCATGGGCGTCTCCACGTCCTGCATGTCATCTGGGCTGAATGAGATGACAGGGCCTCTGCATTGGCTGCTGCTCGTCCCGATGGAGTAATTCTCCAGCCGACGAGTATGAGCTTTCCTTGCCCGGTTTGAGTCTCCTCAGTAGGACCTCCGGAGATCACTCCTACGTGACCCGAAGGAGGGCCTCACATAGAGGCCTTGCCCTTCCTAGGATCTCACTCAGGAGAGGGGGATCGACGAGGTGCCACCTCCCGTCTTATCCTCCTGGAACGTGATCAGGATGGTCGCCGGGGTCCTTCACCTCCTGATGGCTGCTCGCGAGGAGAAAGACTCCTTCTCGGGGACCTTCAGTGACACACCATTTTCTTTCATCGTTTCTGGGGCTTGTTATTTGCTTCCTCCGTCATCCTCTTCTTCAAAGTGTGGCACTCTTCTGTGGAGTGCGTGGTACTGCCATGAAAATCATAGTACTTCTTCGGCAGTTCTGGTTCTTGAGTGTCCACCGTCTCTACGAGCCTTTTCTTACCAGCCCAGTGATCTCTCCCTAACTGAGAGTCTTTCGTCTGGACCGGCACTGGTGGTTCCTTTCTCTTTGACCGAATCAGGATTGGCACAGGAGCTCCGATTGGTTCTTTATGGCAGGTCTGCTGCACTTCTTCGACGTTGACATGCTTGACTGAGCGCCCCAGCAAGTCATCGAAGCTAGTTGGTGGTTTCTTCACCAATGATCAGAAGAAGTCCCCCTCGGAGAGACCCTGAGTGAAGGCACTGACTAAGATCTCCGATGTCATGGTTGTCACATCTTGCGCCACTCGATTGAACCTCTGTATGTAATCCTTCAGAGGTTCTTTTGCCTTCTATTTGAGAGCGAAGAGATTCAATGTCATCTTCTGGTATCGATGGCTGCTTGCAAAGTGATACAAGAACGCGGTTCTAAACTCCAGGAAAGAGTTTATAGAACCCTGCGGCAGTCTTTGGAACCATCTCTGAGTGGCTCCCGACAAAGTGTTCAAGAAACTCGGCACTTAACACCGTCTGTATACTGGTGCAAAAGGGCCACATTCTCGAATTTACAAACGTGATCCTCAGGATTCGTGTTCCCATCGTAGTCGGCAATTCCAGGCCCACGGAACTGCTTCGGCATGGGATCTTCCACGATCTCCAGTGAGAAAGGAGTAGAGGGTGCCTTTTGGAAGGCTTTGGGTTCCTCTCTCCTCCCTAGTCGTTCTTCCTGCCTTAGTGCGCCGGAGGCTACTGAGTTGGCCTTCTCCAAATCTCCCAGAGAGTCTAGCCGTGTACAGGAATCGCTCCAGCGTGTCCTACTGATGGTGAGACAAATCTCTATTGTTAAGGATGCGAGGTGGAGATCCTGGGGATCTCCCCCTGCCTAGAAGCCCCTCACCGCGAGGCGACTTGCTCGATTTGGTGTTGTTCAAGCGCCCCTTTGACAACGTTGGCCACCAGGCGATCCAATTCTTCTTTCATCGGCATGATGGGTTGTCCCTCCGGTTCCGCCATCGGTGCTCCTTCTAATGCTTTAATTGATGTTTTTCCCACATACGATGCCAAACTTGTTCCGGAAGGAATCTACGTGGACGGCCAACCACCAGAGTTCAAGGATGGTGACGAAAGGGAAGGAGCTCTCACCCTGCGAGATTAACGTGATCGTTAATGGGAACACGCCGGAGATTTTTCGGCGGAGCCCACTCCGACGCTCAAGTTAGCACTCGAGTATATGGAAGGAAAAGAACTATGAAGAAGTTGTGAGTAAGATGAGCGTAACCCCTTTACCTGGGGGGTTGGAGTACCTTATATACCTGAGGCGACGATCACACGTGTCCCCACGTTCTCCTCCAAGTCCCCTCAGTTGTCGGTTACTAGATAACCCTTGTAATGGCCACTCCAGTAATTAAATTCAGGCCGTTGCAATAATTAAGACCTTAATGGCTGCTTATTATGAGCCATGATTATCCAATAATTATCGGCGATAATTATCCGCATATCCGAAAAAAGTGGACGGTTACTTGAGGTTGGGCTATCGGATAGGATGATCCTCGGGCTTCGCTCCCCCGAGGTGATCTCGGGGTCCTCTGGCCCAGGAGGGTCTCGGGCGTCTGTCTTCCCGAGATGATCTCGGGGACCTGTCCTTCCGATGTGATCTCGGACGTCTGTCTTCCCGGGGTGACCTCAGGGATCCATCCTCCCGAGGTGGTCTCGGGAGCCTGCCTTCCCGAGGAGGTCTCGGGAGTCTCCAGCTTTAGAATGGTCTCGGGCATGTTCAGACTTAGTGGACCTTGATATATAACTTCTTTATTCTACATGTCACTCATGGGATGCTCAACCCATCAAGTAGAGAGTTAGATGCTATTTTTATAGGATAACTATGTTGGGATAAAGTATTTTCAATATTATTTCTTGATGTTTAGTTTGCTAATTTTTATCTTTAATTTTTTTATTGTTTTCTTAGGAAATTGATTGATATCCATAGCTTTATTGAATAATTCAAATTTGAAAAAAAAAACAATTATAGGTGATATAGAATATTTGGGTAGGATATGGATACTGATACTCCGACGGATATAGAGATGAAGATTAAAATTGAATATCTGATATAGATGAGGATGAAGATGAATATAATAAATGTGGATGAAAATGAAGGATAATCCTTTGATACATTGTCATACCTATTAGTTTGTATACTTATGGAAGAACTAATAATATAATTATTGGTGATATGATACTTGTGATTGGAAGCTATATGTAATTAATTTTTGTCCTGATCAAGTGCTTATTATATTTGCTTGACTCGATTTAGCATATTAAGCATTTTATACGTTATAATAGATATTTATTTTGTTGGTTTTGCTTACTATATTAAGCATGTTATGAGTAGCATGTAATCATATTTTTTTTTCACTTAGCATATTAAGCATGTTGTGTGTAATAAGCATGTAATCATCTTATTGAATCCTCTTCATATACATTAGCAAGCACATAGGAACGTTAAAGTAATATAATATTAGTAATCATATGTCATAAGTATTTTATCATATTAAGTAGGTGATTAAAATAAGAGCATTAATATATATATTTATAAACAATTATATATTAGTAAGCAAATTAAATAGGTACCTAATCTTTTCTTAGGTATGTCATTAAATAAGAGCATTAATAAAAAAATCGGCAATTTACCAAAGAGCGTACCTAAGTATTGATATTTACCAAAAGGCGTACCATAGTTTCAATGTTACCAAAAGGCGCACATATTTTAGTAAACTTCCTCTTATACCCCTACCATCAAGTACTACATGCATTTCTCTTTCTCTTTCTCATTCTCTTTGTTAGTAACGAATTTCGAGACGAACCATAAAGAGATGTTCCTTTATATTTTGATTTTTATATTATGGAACCTTTCTCAAAATAAAAAAAATATTGAAATTAATTAAAATATTTTTATTAAATTAAAACTAAAAGAACATATCAGACCCACGTTGGACCTGAAATGGTTCTATTTCAGGCCCAACGTGGGGATGAAATGTTTCCATTTCAGGCCCAACGTGCCCAATATTAAGAGTCTTTTTTCGATTCTTTGTTATTACATTTTAACACCTCGGAAAAGTCCAAATAAACAATGGATAGCAAATTTGAACTCCTTGTAACCTCAGAAATCCACAGGAACTGAAATTTTTACAATCGGAGCTCTCTAGGTCAATCAGTGGCCTTTTAGGGTCATTGAGCCTGAAATGGAAATATTTCAGGCCCACGTTGGGCCTGAAATGGAGGCCTGAAATGGAATCATATCAGGCCCACTTGGGGCTGAAATGTTTCCATTTCAGGCCTAACGTGCCCAATATTAAGAGTCTTTTTTCGATTCTTTGTTATTACATTTTAACACCTCGGAGAAGTCCAAATAAACAATGGATAGCAAATTTGAACTCCTTGTAACCTCAGAAATCCACAGGAACTGAAATTTTTACAATCGGAGCTCTCTAGGTCAATCAGTGGCCTTTTAGGGTCATTGGGACTGAAATGGAAACATTTCAGCCCCACGTTGGGCCTGAAATGATTCCATTTCAGGCCCAACGTGGGGCTGAAATGTTTCCATTTCAGCCCCAATGACCCTAAAAGGCCACTGATTGACCTAGAGAGCTCCGATTGTAAAAATTTCAGTTCCTGTGGATTTCTGAGGTTACAAGGAGTTCAAATTTGCTATCCATTATTTATTTGGACTTCTCCGAGTTGTTAAAATGTAATAATGAAGAACCGAGAAAACACCTTTATTATTGGGCCTGAAATGGGCACGTTGGGCCTGAAATAGAAACATTTCAAGCCCACGTTGGGCCTGAAATGGAATCATTTCAGGCCCAACGTGGGCCTGAAATGGTTCCATTTCAGGCCCAATAACCCTAAAAGGCCTAATGTGTCAAAATCCACTGACTGACCTACAGAGCTCCGATTGTAAAAATTTCAGTTCCTGTGGATTTCTGAAGTTACAAGGAGTTCAAATTTACTATCCATTATTTATTTGGACTTCTCTGAGGTGTTAAAATGTAATAATGAGGAACCGAGAAGAAATCACACATTAGGCCTTTTAGGGTCATTGGGTCTGAAATGGTTGGACACCTATTGCATTGGTGATATCTAATATATAAATGTTTGGACACCTAAAACATCATCTCCTACCTCTGACCTCTCTATTCATATGGAATTTTCAGAAATCGAGATACGGGAGGTCCATAAGTGGGTTTTGGTCAAAACTCACTGATATTTCTAAACTACTCCTATTTGATTGGTGATATCTAATATATATATGTTTGGACACCTAAAACATCATCTCCTACCTTTACCCTCTCTATTCATATGGAGTTTTCAGAAATCCAGATATGGGAGGTCCATCAGTGAGTTTTGACCAAAACTCACTGATATTTCTAAACTACTCCTTTTTGATTGGTGATATCTAATATATAGATGGTTGGACACCTAAAACATCATCTCCTACCTTTACCCTCTCTATTCATATGGAGTTTTCAGAAATCCAGATATGGGAGGTCCATCAGTGAGTTTTGACCAAAACTCACTGATATTTCTAAACTACTCCTTTTTGATTGGTGATATCTAATATATAGATGGTTGGACACCTAAAACATCATCTCCTGCCTCTAACCTCTCTATTCATATGGAGTTTTCAGAAATCCAGATATGGGAGGTCCATCAGTGGGTTTTGAGCAAAACCCACTAATGGAACTAAACTAGACCTATAGCTTTGGAAAAAATAAAAATTTTAGGTTATGGACACCTAAAATACTTTCTCCAACCTCAACAATAACTTTTTAGCTGGGGATTTCAGAAATCCAGATATGGGAGGTCCATTCTGGAACTAAACTAGACCTATAGCTTTGGAAAAAAAAATTGAGGTTATGGACACCTAAAATACTTTCTCCAACCTCAACAATAACTTTTTAGCTGGGGGTTTCAGAAATCCAGATATGGGAGGTCCATCAGTGGGTTTTGAGCAAAACCCACTGATGGAACTAAACTAGACCTATAGCTTTGGAAAAAATAAAAATTTGAGGTTATGGACACCTAAAATACTTTCTCCAACCTCATCCCTAAATTTTTAGCTGGGAGTTTCAGAAATCCAGATATGGGAGGTCCATCAGTGGGTTTTGAGCAAAACCCACTGATGGAACTAAACTAGACCTATAGCTTTGGAAAAAATAAAAATTTGACGTTATGGACACCTAAAATACTTTCTCCAACCTCATCCCTAAATTTTTAGCTGGGAGTTTCAGAAATCCAGATATGGGAGGTCCATTAGTGGGTTTTGAGCAAAACCCACTGATGGAACTAAATTAGACCTATAGCTTTGGAAAAAATAAAAATTTTAGGTTATGGACACCTAAAATACTTTCTCCAACCTCAACAATAACTTTTTAGCTGGGGGTTTCAGAAATCCAAATATGGGAGGTCCATTAGTGGGTTTTGAGCAAAACCCACTGATGGAACTAAACTAGACCTATAGCTTTGGAAAAAATAAAAATTTGAGGTTATGGACACCTAAAATACTTTCTCCAACCTCATCCCTAACATTTTAGCTGGGGGTTTCAGAAATCCAGATATGGGAGGTCCATCAGTGGGTTTTGAGCAAAATCCACTGATGGAACTAAACTAGACCTATAGCTTTGGAAAAATAAAAATTTGAGGTTATGGACACCTAAAATACTTACTCCAACCTCATCCCTAACTTTTTAGCTGGGGATTTCAGAAATCCAGATATGGGAGGTCCATCAGTGGGTTTTGAGCAAAACCCACTGATGGAACTAAACTAGAACTATAGCTTTGGAAAAAATAAAAATTTTAGGTTATGGACACCTAAAATACTTTCTCCAACCTCAACAATAACTTTTTAGCTGGGGATTTCAGAAATCCAGATATGGGAGGTCCATCAGTGGGTTTTATGCAAAACCCACTGATGGAACTAAACTAGACCTATAGCTTTGGAAAAAAATAAAAATTTGAGGTTATGGACACCTAAAATACTTTCTCCAACCTCAACAATAACTTTTTAGCTGGGGGTTTCAGAAATCCAGATATGGGAGGTCTATCACTGGGTTTTGAGCAAAACCCACTGATGGAACTAAACTAGACCTATAGCTTTGGAAAAAATAAAAATTTGAGGTTATGGACACCTAAAATACTTTCTCCAACCTCAACAATAACTTTTTAGTTGGGGGTTTCAGAAATCCTAATATGGGAGGTCAATCAGTGGGTTTTGAGCAAAATCCACTGATTGAACTAAACTAGACCTATAGCTTTCAAAACCGACTGATGGACCTCCCATATCTGGATTTCTGAAAACTCCATATGAATAGAGAGGGTAGAGATAAGAGATGATGTTTTAGGTGTCCAAACATCTATATATTAGATATCACCAATCAAATAGGAGTAGTTTAGGAATATCAGTGGGTTTTGACCAAAACCTACTAATGGACCTACCATATCTGGATTTCTGAAAACTCCATATGAATAGAGAGGTTAGAGATAGGAGATGATGTTTTAGGTGTCCAACCATCTATATATTAGATATCACAAATCAAAAAGGAGTAGTTTAAAAATATCAGTGAGTTTTGGTCAAAACTCACTGATGGACCTCCCATATCTGGATTTCTGAAAACTCCATATGAATAGAGAGGGTAAAGGTAGGAGATGATGTTTTAGGTGTCCAACCATCTATATATTAGATATCACCAATCAAAAAGGAATAGTTTAGAAATATCAGTGAGTTTTGACCTATCAGTGAGTTTTGGTCAAAACTCACTGATGGACCTCCCATATCTGGATTTCTGAAAACTCCATATGAATAGAGAGGGTAAAGGTAGGAGATGATGTTTTAGGTGTCCAAACATATATATATTAGATATCACCAATCAAATAGGAGTAGTTTAGAAATATCAGTGAGTTTTGACCAAAACCCACTGATGGACCTCCCATATCTCGATTTTTGAAAATTCCATATGAATAGAGAGGTCAGAGGTAGGAGATGATGTTTTAGGTGTCCAAACATCTATATATTAGATATCACCAATGCAATAGGTGTCCAACCATTTCAGGCCCAATGACCCTAAAAGGCCTAATGTGTGATTTCTTCTCGGTTCTTCATTATTACATTTTAATACCTCAGAGAAGTCCAAATAAATAATGTAGCAAATTTGAACTCCTTGTAACCTCAGAAATCCACAGGAACTGAAATTTTTACAATCGGAGCTCTGTAGGTCAATCAGTGGATTTTGACACATTAGGCCTTTTAGGGTCATTGGGCCTGAAATGGAACCATTTCAGGCCCAACGTGCCCATTTCAGGCCCAATAATAAAGGTGTTTTCTCGGTTCTTCATTATTACATTTTAACACCTCGGAGAAGTCCAAATAAACAATGGATAGCAAATTTGAACTCCTTGTAACCTCAGAAATCCACAGGAATTGAAATTTTTACAATCGGAGCTCTCTAGGTCAATCAGTGGCCTTTTAGGGTCATTGGGGCTGAAATGGAAACATTTCAACCCCACGTTGGGCCTGAAATGATTCCATTTCAGATTCCATTTCAGGCCCACGTTGGGCCTGAAATGATTCCATTTCAGCCCCAATGACCCTAAAAGGCCACTGATTGACCTAGAGAGCTCCGATTGTAAAAATTTCAGTTCCTGTGGATTTCTGAGGTTACAAGGAGTTCAAATTTGTTATCCATTGTTTATTTGGACTTCTCCGAGGTGTTAAAATGTAATAACAAAGAATCGAAAAAAGACTCTTAATATTGGGCACGTTGGGCCTGAAATGGAAACATTTCATCCCCACGTTGGGCCTGATATGATTCCATTTCAGGCCCAACGTGGGCCTGAAATATTTCCATTTCAGGCCCAATAACCCTAAAAGGCCACTGATTGACCTAGAGAGCTCCGATTGTAAAAATTTCAGTTCCTGTGGATTTCTGAGGTTACAAGGAGTTCAAATTTGATATCCATTGTTTATTTGGACTTCTTCGAGGTTTTAAAATGTAATAACAAAGAATCGAAAAAAGACTCTTAATATTGGGCACGTTGGGCCTGAAATGGAAACATTTCATCCCCACATTGGGCCTAAAATGGAACCATTTCAGGCCCAACGTGGGTCTGATATGTTCTTTTAGTTTTAATTTAATAAAAATATTTTAATTAATTTTAATATTTTTTTGTTTTGAGAAAGGTTCCATAATATAAAAATCAAAATATAAAGGAACATCTCTTTATGGCCCGTCTCGAAATTCGTTATTGACAAAGAGAAAGAGAAAGAGAAATGCATGCAGTACTTGATGGTAGGGGTATAAGAGGAAGTTTACTAAAATATGTGCGCCCTTTGGTAACATTGAAACTATGGTACGCCTTTTGGTAAATACCAATACTTAGGTACGCCCTTTGGTAAATACCTGTAAAAAAATAGCATGTAATCATCTTAGGTATGTGGCATAGCATTAAATATTAGTCATATGTTATAAAGTTATAGATAAATTCTTATTATTACTAAGCATGTGTACATGTATAAGAAACATCAACAAAATGTCCTCTTAGGAACGGTCAATTGTAGCTTCCTAATTTACCCCCTTATAGATAATCATGAGGTCGACTGTGTGGAGCCGTTGGGGTGATAGATTTCATCTTTTACTACAAATATATAAGAAACGCCATAAGAGCCAATAAAAAATTCGAACAAAACAATTAGGACATGCTGTGGTGGTAGGTGGTACGGTTTTGTTTTTCCCAACTAGGATTCGAAACCCACGTAGTGTATGCATGCGACATTTGAACAATTAGTGACATTAGGATGTCACATCATGAGCCACCTCATATCCTTGATTTATTTGGTGGCCGGAATGTGAGGCCGGACCATCCACCCAAGAATTAGTTGGTGTAAGCTGGATGCTAGCATAAAAAACTATGATAAGAGCTGATAGAAAAATCGAACAAAACAATCATATATTAATAAAGGTCAGGTAAAGACTACTAATTACCTAGTAAATAAAAGATATTAGGATTTGTGTGATCTAGAGGCAAAGCAGCCTCTTATAACACTTGTTATTAAAAGTAATACAAAACAAAATACAAATAAAAGCAACAATAATTTTACAATTGTAACTATATTTTGTTTGCTCTTTTATCAATTTGGATTGCCTCTTGATAATAGGAAATGCAACATTACTTTATCTCCAAACCCTTAATTAAGAACCTGGCTCTTCAAATCATTTCGAAACCTACCTTTATATGGTTGTTGTTCATGCTGATTTCCACCTTCTAATCAATTGCTAGACTTCACCAATCGACTGTTGTAGAGAATCCGATTATTGACACCTGCAGAATCGCTATTTCCATGTTGTTTGACCACTACAACAATCGATTGTTAGATTTGAGAAGCTTTTGTTTGCCTAACACTATCTACCAATCGATTGTTGTCCCACAACAATTGTTTGTCAATAAATTCAGGGTTTAGCAGTCACTCAACTATGTTCGTGTGCAATAGTCACGTGCGTGCATGCGGTCGACTGCTCGAGTGCCTCATGCACTCTTGAGCACCTTGAGTCTTAGTGGGTTGCTGGGCACTTGCGCGAGCACCCTGTTCTCGTGTGCCGACTCTTGCGCACGCTCGAGCACCCCAAACTCAATCAACCAGAGTATCCTGAGTTTGAGTGAGTTCCTGTGTGCCTAGGGATAGTGCTAAGGTGGGGGCGATGGCGGCGGCCACCCGCCCCTCTCAATTTTTTATTGAAAGAGGTAGAGGGGTATATAAATGAGGGACGAATGGTGGGTAATGTAAACGATCACCCTCTTTCACGTAAACACACATCTTTCGCACCTCCAATCTGAAATTCCTAGCTCTGTCACTGCATGTACCGACTCTCGCAACACCCGAGCACCTTGAATACTCGAACGACTCTATGTCCCAAACCCGAGTGGGTTCCCAAGTGCCAACTTGGCCAAACGTCTACTCTAAGCAGCCTGAGCACCTCCGAACCACCTGACCCTAGATTCGGGGGTTTGCTAGATGATTGCTACTATCTAGCAAATGACTATTAGTCCTATTTTAGCCTTTCAAGATCGAATTCTCATTATGTCTGGTATTTGGTTGACCTCAACCTACCAAGGCTTTCTTTGCTCAACATCTGATCACCCTTGACTTGTCGAGACTTCACAAGCCTAATATCCGGTCACCCTTGATATGCCAGAACTTCATCCATGCCAAACATCCAATCTTTTTTTAACTTGTTTGGACTTTCTATCACTGAGTATCCGATTAACAATGACCCACTGGGTTTTTCGTCGCGTGTCAACTCCATGTTGGACTTCCGATTTGAACTTTTCGTCTTGTGGCAAGTCCCTATTGAACTTTTGATATTAAGTGTGTGGTTAATCATGAACCACTTAGATTTTCTTCTTATCAATTCTATGTTGGACTTACGACCGCCTAAGTATCTGATTAACTATGATCCACTTGAATTTTTCTCTTGTCAACTCTCTGTTGGACTTTCTACCGCTAAGTGTTTAGTTAACCACGACCCACTTGAACTTTTCATATCTTATCAAGTTTGTCAAGTATTCGGTCAACATTAACCTACTTGACTCTTGATCAATCAACTAATCATATTGAACGACCGTCAAGTATTTGGTTAATTTTGACCTACTCAAACTCTCACTCTCACTCGACCAACTAAATATTGATTAAATATCGAATCCAATGTGAGTCCACTCAAACTTGGTCAACCTTATCAAAATTGACTCAGGCTTGATTGCACCAATTGGAGTCCACTGGTCAACCTTATCAAAATTGACTCAGGCTTGATTGCACCAACAAAGAATAGTGTGCATTCCAATTATTAGTTAGGAGTCAACCATAAATAGGAAAGTGAAGAATTTAGCGTAGATTAGCAAAAAGGAGGCCATGAGGTCCTATTAAACACCACTAGAGCCGCTAGCATGCATGAGGTTGCATGATAAATTAATGCTCGAGAAAGTTGAGTATATATGTATTTTGGGATCTCCAATTCAATTGGTACTATAACACTCTAAAATATCATAGAATATTGTAAAAAAGGTATATAGGTTAAAAGAGGAAAGTCGATTGACCGAAGGCAATTATTTGGTTGACCAATATTTGGCAGAGCCAACTTTAGCTCGAGAGAAATTATATTAATCAACATTCAACAATTATGATAAACAATTACATCATCAAATTTACATTCATTGTTTGAATAAAAAAAATTAATAAACAGCCAAATAACCATATAAAAGTGCCAATGACACACTCTATCAACTTTGCTTAATAAGCTATCAACCACAAGTTAAAACAAGCATTTAGAATCTACAAAATAAGTAGTAAAGTGTGTATATATATGCACATTAATTAGACGCATATAACTTAAAATTCATCAAGTACAAACTAGACACACAAACTGTCCCTATATCTTCAATCACGTAACAATATTTCTCACCCTAAAATCTAAGTCGTCACATTAGGTCTCTTGTCCATCAACTGCATTGATATATGATCCTTAGGGTGCGTTTGATTCAGAGTTATCCTTGATAATCTTGGTTATCCATTCAAGATTATCAATAAAAATCTTGTTTGGTTTAGATAATCAACGATTCCCAAGTAATGATCGATGCCCGACACGTCAGCAAAAGGGGCATGCAACCAGGAATCGGAAAACCTTAGGGAAGTAAGGTTTTTCTTGATTCCCAGGTTATGAAACTTATTTTTCCAAAATTATCCTCTAATATTTACATTTAAGACGAAAATAACCATTACAATTTATTAACTTCCGAAATCATTATTCGCGACCGACAACCGACAACGGCGGTCGGCGACCACCGTCGACAGCCGACGACCACCGTCGGCGGCCGCCGGACGGCGACCGGCGACCACCGTCGGCGGCCGGCGGACGACGACCGGCGACCACCGTCGGCGGCCGGCACCGGCGGCCGACGACCGACGACCACCGCCGGCGACGATCGGCGACCACCGCTGGCGCCGATGACCACCGTCGGCGACCATCATCGGCGAACCACCGCCGGCGACGATCGGCGACCACCACTAGCGCCGATGACCACTGCCGACACTGACCGTCGGCGTCGATAGTTGGCGACCATTGCCGGCGCCAATCGCCGGCGGCCGGGGACCATCACCGGCGGTGTCGCCGGCGGCTGGCGACCACCGGCGATCGCCAGCGGTGTCGCTGGCAGCCGGCGACGATCGCTGACTGCCGGTGACCACTGCCGATCTTTGGAGGTGTCGCCAGCCGCCTGTCGGCGACCACCGCCGATCGCCGATCGCCGGTCGGCGACCGCTGCCGATCGCCGGCAGCGTTGTCGGCCTCCGATCGGCGGTCGGCGTCGATCGTCGGCGGTCGGCGTCGATCGTCGGCGGTCGGCGTCGATCGTCGGCGGTCGGCGCCGACAATCGGCCGTCGATGTTGGACACCGACTATCTACGTGGACACCGACGATCGACGTTGACACCCTTAAGTCTAAATAAATAAAATTATCTATACAAATTCTAAAGGGTAATATGGTAAAATATTATATTAGGTTATAGACTATTATCTCCAAACAAATAAGATTTTATTTGATTATCTAAATTGAACCAAACAATTTCAGATTATGTTTCATTCCCCATAATCTTGATTATGTGATTACTTGGTAATGACATAACCAAGATTATATTTGATAATTTGAACCAAACGCACTCTTAATGTATGTGAGTTCATCTTGTTTGGGCATATCAAACTTTATGATATGAACATATTTTGGGACAAAGGCACTAGCTGCGTGTTTGAATTCATTGGTGCATTCTTTTCCTGCTCTGAGTAATAACATGTCATAAATTAAGGAATGCATAAATTCTATATATGCCAGTATTACTTGCTTAATGAACATCTTAGNGTAGCGTCCTGAAAGAACTGGTCGGCCAGTCGGATCGGGGGTCTGGAAGTCCCTCCCTCATACCCTGCTCCAGCAGTCGGCCAATTCCCCGTAAAGGGTAAGCTGCTGCTGGACTTCACTAGGGGTCGCTGGGTCGACCGAGGGGAGATATACGCCATAGGCACACCGGCTGCGAGCCGGCGTCCTCCCGAGCGAGGCGAATCCGGTGAGCCAGCCGACCGGCTCGCTCTAGCCGGGCTGCCAGTAGCCTCTGCAGGTTGAGATTGAGAGCCCGACGCAGAAGTCCTCGGGCGCCTCTTCAAAGGTTGCGGGTCGGGAGAATCAGAAGAGGACCGACCTACCTCCGTCGGTTCCTCTATACGGATAGAAGCGCTGGCCTTCCGCTTGGAAGGCCGGGACTTCTGCATGGAAGGCTGAGCCTTCTGCTTGCCGGAAGATCTTGCAGAGGCAGGAGTTTTCGATGAGCCGACCGGCTCCGCAGAACCGGTCGCCGCTGGTCGGCAGAAGGAGCCGAAGCGACGGGCTCCACGCTCTCAGGAATCGTAGGTTGTTCGGGCAGACCGGCCTGGCGCAGACGCAGTTGTTCAGCCGCCCGGGCATTTATCTCTTCGTCTGCCAGGCCCATGGCCTCATCGAGGGCCGCTTCCCACATCATCTCGGCTGCAAAATCAGAAGATATTGAGTTAGGGAGAAAGGAGTACGAAACAAAAAAAAGGGACCTACCGAAGGTGCCGGGCAGGGCGGCAGGCACTCGGCTCAGCCCAAATAGGTACAAGACGGCGTCATTAAGAAGTTTCATGCCGTCAAAGCGGAGGCCCCCGAGTCGAGAAACAGCCAGGGTAAATAAGGGGTCGGATTTAAAATTTTTTAAGGGAGCTATAAGGGGCAGGTCTTCAACCCATCCGATCGGGAACCCGGGGCTGGTCGGGGGGCTTATGAAGAAGAAATGGGTTTTCCATCCCTAATTTGAGGAAGGAATATTCTCCACTATGGATAATTTGGCCCGGGCTTGGAGAAAGAAATTCCCGGCCTCCTGTTTCTTCGGGTAATAAAAGAAATAAAGAACCTCCGGCCGGAGGGGGACTCGGTAAAGGGTAAAGAGAACTATTATGTTGCACAATATGCGAATGGCGTTGGGAGAGAGCTGGAAGATAGGCACGTGGAAGAAGTTACAGAACTCTACAATAAAGGGATGAAGAGGGTAGCGCAGGCCAGACATGTGCTGGTCCCGGAAAAACACAAAGAAGCCGGCCGGGGGCTTGTGGGGTCGGTCGGCCTTGGTAGGGACGACGATGCGATAGTTCTCTGGGATATGGTAGGCTAATCGGAGGTCGGAGGCAGTCTCGTCGTAAAGGCTAGACTCGACGGAAGTATACCACGCGGGGGCAGCCATGGAGCAGAAAGAAAGGGAAGAAAAGGGAGAATCTGACCGTAGGTGAGGGTGGAAAGGATTAACCGGCGGAGAAGCACGAGGGCGACGGCAACACGCGAAGACGGCGGCGAGCAGCGAGAAGCACCGAGTTAGAGGGAGAACAGTGGAGAGGCAAATGAGGGTTTCGGCGAAGAGGAAGGCCTATTTATAGTTAGGCCGAAAGAAGGGAGACCGTCCGATGGCGATCTACGTGTACGGAGATCGCCTCATCCATGCCATTGAAGCGTCCCACGAATCAGCCTCGAAAAGACGCGCCGCAGGTACTGACGCCGCCTGCATCGGCGACAGGGCGCGTCGTCGTGTTGGCCAGCCGGAAGCTGCCGCGTGGCGGAAAGAATTACGCACGTTAATGGCCATTAAAAGCTCGTAATCATGGAGAGAGATCGCATCCCGGTCGGCCAACCAGCGAGCGCCACGTGGCTCGGATCATGAAAGCGGAGGTAAGGCCGTTAAGGCGCTGGTCGCATCGGGTATATCACATCGCCTCATTCGACTTAGAATGTCGCATCTCCATTAATTGACTGACTCGGGCAATCACGAGAAAATCGTCTAGGGGCGCGTGGCACTCCACATTTCTTGCGACTCAAGGCAAACGCTCTCCCGCCCAAATGTATTCAGCACACCTCTCATTGACTAACCACGGTTGTCCGGTCGGACGCATTAGCAATTTACGAGAACGTGGCGGCCCACGTTCCTCCGGTCAAAATCTTCATCCGCCCGGACATCTTCATCATGTCAATGGCTAGTCGGGAATGCGTGGCGGCCCACGCTCCCCCATTACTCCTCGTCCGGTCGGACGTCGTCACTTAACAAGATGGCGCGTGGCAGCCCACGCCCCTCTCGACTAACAATCTTCTTCCGCCCGGACAAGGCAAGCATACTCAACACCAGCTGTTGAGTATCGTGTTAAGTCGGCCGGATGTTAAAAGGGCAAAATCGCTCGGCCGCAGAATGGTTGTACACACACTTATAGTCCAGTCAGTCGGACTGATCGCCTCCTTCGACTAGACTTGAGGGGAAGGCTATTGATCCCGCCCTATCTTTGGCACCGTACGGACAGCCAACGTGGCAAACGGCCTGGCCAAGTTCGGGGTCCACGTCATTGTACGGGTAGCCAGCTTGACACCCCAGCCGGGCCCAGGGTCCCCGCCGGCCGGTCGGACTCAGGGTGGCTGGTTAGAATAAATATAGCGGTCCAACCCGGCCGACCACATTAAGGCTTACACGCCTCGTCTATCCGGGTATTTCCGCCCGGCCGACCACCTTAAGGCTTACACGCCTCGTCTATCCGGGTATTTCCGCCCGGCCGACCCGGCCGACCACCTTAAGGCTTACACGCCTCGTCTATCCGGGTATTTCTGCCCGGCCGACCACCTTAAGGCTTACACGCCTCGTCTATCCGGGTATTTCCGCCCGGCCGACCACCTTAAGGCTTACACGCCTCGTCTATCCGGGTATTTCCGCCCGGCCGACCACCTTAAGGCTTACACGCCGTCTATCCGGGTATTCCCGCCCGGCCGCATTAAGGCTTACACGCCTCGCTCATCCGAGTGCATCCGCCCGGCTGTCCTTTACACCCAGGCTGGAAATCCAGCCGGGCGGGCCATCCCTGTGTCCACTCGGGCACTCTCTCGGAATCCCCCTGGGGTACAGACAGAATACACCTGCACCAGCTGCAGATAACAGGCTATCACCATTCGTGTGAACGGACACTCTGATTTACAGAAACCTGTCTTTGTCCTCACATAAGACAAACAGTATACAACAAAGAATGTTGGTTACAAATCGACATAACCATACCATATCTTCTGATCCTGTCAGAAGATCCTGACACAGGTCATACTCAAAACGACCTAACCATACCATATCTTCTGATCATGTCAGAAGATCCTGACACAGGTCATACCCAAATCGACCTAACCATACCATATCCTCTGACCCTGTCAGAAGGTCCTGACACATGTCAGATTTGGTCCTTTTCCCCGGCTATATAAGCCGCTCCCCTCCTCATTATCAGGTACGCGCGAAACCTCTCGTCTCCAGTGCTCCATTATTTTCCTTGTTCATCGGAGTACTGACTTGACCGTCGGAGTGCCTTGCCGGGACGTCTCCCGGCTAGGTTGCTAACGGTCATCTTCCTCCCCAGGTCCACCTTCATCCGGTCGAGGGTTCATCCGGCGGCACCTGCTTCCGACCACTCGGAGGACACCCCACGCCCGCTGCCATTCTGCGCGAGGACATCCAGTCATCGTCCACGTCACGCCCCTCTACACCGTCATCCGATTGCGGCTCCATCGCGCTCGGCGACAGGATCAGTATGCATAATAATTATTCGTGATTTACCTCTCCTCTATAAACAAATTATGAAAACATCTAGGATAAATATTATCACTTTCAAATAGCAAATTACATCAAAGATAAAAGTGTTATATCCTAAAAATTTCAATTTTTCAATATAAAAATTTCCATTCACACATGGCCTATCACATGGCTATGTATTGGAAGCATCCAATGAAATACTATAATTGAGTTCAATTGCAGCTATTGTGATTGATAATGTGTTCAAGTGGTAAAATACGATTATCATCAAGATTACTAATCTGAACAGTGACTAATAGATAAGAGAGGGACAAACATCTAATTTTATCATGATAACACCTCATACACTAACTATCAGTCTATAACACGGAGACATTGATAATGAGTTAAAAAAATGATTAACGAGATTAGATAATATAGAAGCGACCTGTCCTATCCCATGAAAGTTTCCTATCGACCATCAGAGTAAATCAGGAAACGCTGAAGGCGGACGGTCCAAAAGCCAACATCCTAAGATTCGCGCCCCATTTAAAAAAAATTATAAAATATATCGTAGTTGAGGATCGAATTATAAATATATAAGATAATAACTAATCGTCTTTTGTTACCAATAATGAGTTCAAGCACTATAATAAAGTAGTTCTTTGGCCACTGTGATTGATAATAAAATCTAACTTGATAGAGTGCATCCAACATTCGCATGCACTCTTGACCATCACGAAGCCACCGTTGACTGTTGGCTCTATTCATTTTGTTCTCTCTAAAATGCGTTGCCACAATGTCATAAATAAACAGCCGAGATTCTCCAACATGATTATCATGTTTAGTTAAAATTGAGGTAGTCGCTATCCATAAGCTTTTAACAAATCTACTGATAATATCTAGATGACCATGTAACAAGAGAGAAAAACACAAGATCTCTAAACTAACCTTGCAAAAGGGAATCACCATAAATTACAATATACAACATGCAATGCAACCAACAATAAGGATTGCATTAAAAAAACAAGAAAATGGGATAAAATTAATGACTGAAAGAAGCATGAGTTTGGAGCACCTGAACTATCCCTAACCAGCTGCATACGTCTCGAACAAATTGGGGCTCAGGATGAATAAATTTTTGCCATTAAAATACAGCTATGATACATCTTGAACTTCAGCCTGTTATATATCTACAGTTAGTGGACAATCTTGTGTGGGTGAGTGAGCTAGGTACTGTTGTATATCTTTCCATTGCCTCCAAATGAACATTCTGATTGCTAGGCGTGTTTCTTCGCAAGCTTGTTTTTCTCTCTGGCAAGTGGCAACGAACGGGGTCTAAAGCTGGATGCCAGTCTGTGAATCTCAGTTACCACAGAGCCGAGGGGTTCTCCTTAAGTGAACCATCAAGATTTTTTTTTTCCTGGTTGACTATCATGGAAGTGCTGTACCATGAACTGGAGATTTTGTTTCAGGAGCCTGCAATGTTGTGGGAATAGATGGTCTTGTATCATCTTGTGTTTCATCAAGAACACCCAACACCGTGAGGCTTTGCCTGGTCATAACAAAGTAGACTTATGTCAAAATAAACTCAATATAAAATGGAAAATGCAGTTACCATCAATCAACTCATATTTTTCCTAACTATTTGGTCAGCTATATGGTTCTTACTCCTTTATTGAACTCTATGCAATATGCATAACTAAACCATTGGAGATAGTCTTAATTTTGTCAAGGTCTTCACTTTGTCTAACTATATTATATATTTTATTAAATGTCATTGAATATGTATCTTTTTCTTGTGTTATGGTTAATTTGAGTTTACAAACTTAGTTACTTCTGAATAGTATTTCAGATCTCGTAGTTTCTGATAATCCCATGCATTCATCTTAGCATTCTCTCGTCTTCACTCACAGGCAATAGAAAAGACCATTTTTGAACCCTGCACATATCATGGTAAAAAAACAACAGTTTTACCAACAGCCATTTACATTCTTTGTTGAGATAAAAACTAAGACAAAAAAAAAGACAAAGCCTTCGAGGTTAGTTTTAGATGCCACCTTAAGCTATAGCTATGCAAATTTTGGCACTATTAAACTCTGAATAAATCTATTTAGCACAAAAAATCATGTCGACAAGAACAGCATTGAAGCATCATTGTGATGCAATGTAATGCACCACGGCTTGCTGTAAACAGAAACTTGGAGATGTTGGAAGATGGATACATTTTAGGTCATGTTTAGATTTAGGGTTTTAATTTCCACAGTATCCATTTTTGCTGCACCTCTTCACTTCTAATAACCTAGCAATGAGATTTGAGTGAGAATAAAATCCCACCAAGTTGTGTTTTTAACGAATCTCTTCTTGGTTCTTGGTTGCATATTTAACAGATTTTTTTTTTCAATAAACTCTGTATTAATTTTTAAAAGTTGATATTGAATTTTTTAACAGGAATTCATTTTGAAAACATTAGTCTTGGTATAACTTCTAACTGTTGGTTATTTTTTAATGTAACTTCTTATATTAGAATGTATTAAACTTATTTGTGAAAAAGCAATACATGTAGTTGTAAATCTTTTATTTAGTTTCCAGTGAAGTATTTCCTTATCTTCTGAGATGGCCATTGTTTAATGAAATCTATTTTCTTATTTATTTACTAAGAAAGGATTTTGGTTTATGTGATATAAAAGTTTGACATGCCTAGCATACAGAAAATATCAGGATATATTTTTAACATATTACTATGTTATCAAAATATAATTTGTTTTATGACCAAGAATAATTTTGCCAAAAACATCCTAGGAATATAAATATAAACCAAACAATCCCTTGGTGCACATTGATTGAGATCAGGGCAGCTGACGACATCCTAGTGATGATAATTGATAATCAGAAGTGCAAAGAATTCCTTTCCCAACTATGTAGGTGCTAAAAGTTAGAAACTGTAGATGCTCAGCGACTTAAAACTGAATTAGTTACAAAGTTTGACTATCAAAGTGTCAATACTGAGAATTCGCAATGTAAATCTATAGCACGATTATAACACAGTAGAAACTTTCATGGAAGAAATCATCACGAGGTGTGTAACAAATAGAAGTACCATGGTAGTGAAGTTCTCAAGTTTGGTTGATTAGCATAAGCAGCAAGTGGAGTTCGTAAGTTAGGATGCCGATTTAAAGCACTCTCAAGATGAGGTGCTGGCAACTGTTAGAAGTAATTTTACATAAGTACCATCCTAACTCAAACAAAATAAGAATTTATTGAATGCGGAAATAATAAACCTGAAGTAGAACATCAAAAGACCGAGGTTGTGTCTGTGCAGCACATTTCAGAAATCCCACCCATAATTTTGGCATCTTCCATATCTACATTTAAAAAAAAAAGGACGAGACATCATATGTAGGTTATGGCTAACCAGAAAATAAATCATTAACAAAACCAACAATGAATAATGACTCTTACGAGTGACAGAGTAGAAGCCATTAAATAGTTAAAGAAAAATCAATATACAAGAATCTTGAGCTCTATCTATCATAAGGAATTGAGGCATCCAAGTTTAGTCTCACATGGATATTGTGGGCTGGGCAAGTTAGTAGAGTTTATAAGAATGGATAAGTGAGCCACTATTAACTTACACTTAAAGCATTTTGAGCTAGTGGTTGGGTCTAATGACTTAGAGGTATAGTTCCCTCATCTATGCTGATCATAACAAATTATTATATAATTTTAATATAACAATTATACCATGTAAGTTGTGTCAAGAACATGTACCATGATGGTCCCAAAGTGAGCCTTGGATTTGATGGCTTCAATGAGTACATTCTTCATTCTAAAATTAAATTTTTAAAAAAATATTTTTAAATTGTATTGTAATCGAAATAATATTACTTTGTTAAGACCATGTTTTTATTGTGCTACACATATATAGTCCCAAGGTCTCAATTTGGGAAATGAACCATGGACCTACCACACATGGCTTAAATGCCTCAATCCCTTCTGAGTTATCCAATATTGTTTAATATTGTTGGCGAAATCTAATTGGCATCAAGTTAGATAATATGGTAACTAATATATACAGATAGTATCACTTATAATATTAATTAAAAAAACTTATTACAACCAAATGAAAGCTTGATTATATGTTGTAATTTTTATAGTTGCTAGTATTGTTTTATTAATTTAATGTTGACCGCATAATGTCTCTACATAGCGAATATGTGCTATGCAGTGAGTCAATCACATGCCTTCACATACCCTTTTTCAAAGCTTTGTTACATATAAAACAATGGCAAACAGAATAAACAGAAAAAGAAAAAAATATCCTACAACATCAAGGTGAAACAAAAAAATAAAAAAAAAAAAAAAAAAAAAAAGCTTATTATATGTTGTAATTTTATTGTTCTAGTATTTTTATTAATTTAATGTTGACCGCATAATGTCTCTACATAGCGAATATGTGCTATGCAGTGAGTCAATCACATGCCTTCACATACCCTTTTTCAAAGCTTTGTTACATATAAAACAATGGCAAACAGAATAAACAGAAAAAGAAAAAAATATCCTACAACATCATCAATGGTGAAACAAAAATAATATGTTACCTGCTTTGTCACTAGCTTTGAAAGTATACCCATAACAAAATCAACCTGCAAAGTGGAGCAAGACCAGAAAGTTTAAAATTGTACATTTCATATTCACGAGCATTTAATAGAAAAATTCACTTCCATACTACGCAATGAATCATAGGGTACAGAGGAGGAGAAGAAAGGAGCTTCAAGAAGAAGAATCAAGGAGAGAGAGGAGAAAGAAAAGGAGATCCAAGACATAATTAACTCAATTCAATGTAACATAAGATAAACATACACTGGACATTGCAGAATAAGCATGTCCCACTAGATCATCACTGTTTAACTCCAAGAAGTTCACAAGTAACTAAAATTGAAACCCTATGTTCCACCTCTGTGCACAATCTACATAAATCCTCTCTAAGGATTAGATCATTCAGAAGGATGCAGTAGCTCAATGTGGATCTTTTGTCTATGCCAGAACCTGTCAATCAGCTTCCTAATTCAAAAGACCATAATTTGTCAGTGAGCTTGATTCTAATATAGATGACTTTTTCCTATCTTTAAGTACCGTATATTTCATAAGGCTTTATCTAGATGAGCATGGCATGGAGCCTCAAGAAATACACTGGTCACTGTCACCACAAACCACTTATGATATGCCTAGTTTTATGATTGTGAGATAGTTTAATATATCAAGCAATCTTTTGTAATTTCCTAGATGAATTGATGGCTCCCATATCTTGGCACTAATGCGACATTTAGATACATGGGAGCATCAACTAAACCCTAAACTAATCTTCTCCAACATACCAATCACATATTTCCATTGGAAACTATAAATATCTCCTGAATGGATCATTTGTATGTCAGAAAAATAACATCGGTGAACCAGATGGATCCTTGGATTGAAGTAGCCAATGAAGGACTTTTAGCATCTTGATCCTTGTAGTCATCAGTAATAATATGATGATATCATTCACATAAATGATATGAAAAATATACTTCTCAAATGCAGAAATAAAATGGAATATTAGAGGAGTAGAACTAAATTTAATAAATCACACTCTAGGGAATTGCTTTACACTATATAGGAATTTCTTTAGTTACATATCTGACCACTCTTCTCCTAATCTATAAAGTTAGGTTGCTCTAATAGGTCTTGGAGTCAATTCCCAACCGGTGCAAAATACCTCGTTGAGTGCTTGACTTCCCCTATGCAAATGGCCGTTGCGCTAAGCCAAAATGCCCCTGCGATTTACCTGCATGTATCTTGCCGAGGGACAGCAATACTGGGCCGCTTGGGGTGAGCGATGTCACCTTTTTGCTCCTATAAAGTCAGGTTGCTCCATGTACTTTCATAAGATCAACAAACATTCTCAATATCTAATTAATCAATGGTCACTAAAATATGACATCTAAGGTGAGGAATAAGAAGAAAGACGAAATCTTACCCACAAAAAAAGGTGTCCAAGTAGACTTAGTGTTTCCCTTGCTTAGCAGAAAAGATGATGTCTTCATTGTGAAAGCTCATTTACAACCTACTACAAACTTATCCAGAAGAAGAACTGAAACATAAGACCTAATCTTCTTGGCCAGACCCTATACATATCTCCACACTAGATATGAAATTTTCTTTTCAACAATCTTAGGAATAGAGTGTGAAGTTAAAGAAGAAATAAAGGTAGAATAACTGATGATGAAAAGTGTGAAATACGATGAGAGGTAGCACAGTTTGCAATCTGAAATCAAGAGTAGAAAAAAAAGCACACATACTTGGTCTAGGAGATAGCTTTTCTCAACCAAAAGATAAGAGATGAACAAACAACTTCACTCAAATACCTAGGAGGAAGACAGTAGATAGGATCACGTGGTAACTGAACAAGAAAGCATGCAACTTATATAACAAACTACAAGAACAATATTATTTCAAAATCTTAGTGGAACCCAAACGCGAATAAAGTGTAAAAGAAGTCTCAAGTATCAAGCAAGGTTGAGTATTCCTTTTAGCTACACCATTCTATTGGGGTGTTTTAGGATTAGATAATTGATGAAATAAGAAGATAAAATGCATTAGACTCCAGAAGGTCTTCATTATGAAAAAGCAAGTCATTCTTCAATAATTATCAACAGATATCCACCAAGTTTAGAGAATATGCAACTAGGTTCTCAAATATGGACTAAAGAATGATATAGAAAGTTAATAAAAAATACTTAATAGTTCGATAGATTTTCTCAACAGACAGGATTCACTCTTAATACTATTAAGATATGATAAACTAGGCACACCCTTATTTATAGATTAGGAAGTTTCAAATAGCCAAGGCATGATTTTGTAATTTGGTTAACGTGATTGGGGTTTCAATACTCATTTATATCCTTTTATCATAATTTAATGAAATGATTATTAATTTTTTTTTTTTAGCTTATTTATGTAAATTTAAGGAATCAAAAAAAAAAAAAAAAAAAGAAAAAAACCAATATCTTTTACTAATGTGAAAGAATAATTTAGCAAGCATAACATTAGTACATGACCTGTATGATGTAAGAGTGAAGAATGAATAGATGTTACCAAAACATATCTTTCAAGAGTGAAGAATGAGTAGATGTTACCAAAACATATCGTTCATAAATGCAGTACAAGATGTACTTCATGAGATAAGATACTAAGATGAGGCATCTAGCAAAGCTAGAGTCTTAAAAGGCAGTTACACCCCTAAGTACTATATAGTAGATAGAGAAGATCAAAGTAGATGAACCATCCTGAGCAGCTGTAGCTAACCATGCAACATGGACAACATGTAGAGGACAATCCAATGGACAAAGGCAGATGAACCATTCTAAGCATTTGTGACTAACTTTACAAGACACTTGTAGAGGATAACCTGCCAAAAGGGAATAATAGATGAATCTACTACAAGTTCAAAATGGTGGTACGAATATAAGCTCAGAAGGGGTGAGAAGGGTTCACCAATCAAGTTAGATAGAATCCAACTTGACCAGAAACATGATTAACAAAGACAACTAAAAATGGCACTATAGGACCCTGGATGACACGAATTGATCAGTTTACATAGTATTGATTTTTAAAAAACTAGTAGTTTTTTGTGCTATAACAATTATTTAAAGTCCAATAAATCATACGCCTTATAAAACTAATTATTTATTTATTATGGCTTTATATTGACTTGAATGGCACAACAGTATGTTCTATTTATAACATAACTAATACGACACAACATGAATTGCTGCCTCAAATCACGCTTTTAGCGAGGGAAATTGTGGTCGCTATTTTAGTAGAATGTATGAACTGCCCTTGCTATGACAAAAGGCACCTATGGGGTTCGCTAGCATAGTGCTTGACAGTGGGTCAATGTCACTTGGTACCAAGCAAGCCTCACTAGGTATATGGGTCGGCATGGCTCGAGTGTTAGTTAATGTCGTTTGGTAGCAAATAGGTGTCAAGTCAAGCATAGCCATGGGTCGTGAGGTAAACAAGGTCACAATCTGGTGCCTAACCAAATGTTGTGTGCACTGTTGGGACCGGGTGCATGTCGACAAGGATACGAGTTCATAAAATTTTAAATTTTTACGTGCAGCGGAAGAATTTGTATAAAATAATTTCCCAAATTATTTTAACTTCGTATCTAGCATGCAATCTTATGGTGTGTTGGCATAATCATAAATTAATACTTTGCGGAAAAGTAAACTAATTTACCAAGTACCTCGCGTAACTCGAAGTAAGGAACGAGATCCAACCGTAGCGTCCCTTGGAAGCTTCGCCTCTATTCGCGTCCACGCCGAGTTCTCTTCGGGATGACTTCGCAAAGTCACGAGTTTTGTGCCGACGAGAACTACTAGATTCTCTATAGGCACAACAAAGAAGATCAAGAGAAGAAAAGGAAACTAACCAACGAAGTAACGGAATCGAATTCCGAGAGAGAGGGAGATGTGATCCGCTTCTTCTTCTTCTTGGTTGGTTTCTTCTTCTCCTTGAAGCTCACGGCAACACCTTGCCTTGGTGTAGGTTGGGCGCCGGCCCTAATGGAGCTAGGGTGGCCGCCGGCCCTAATGGAAGGGAGGGGGAAGGAGGAGAGAAGAGAAGAGAGAGAGGGAGAGCTCTATTTCGATTATCCAAATCTCTTGAGAATCCAAGGCTTGCCTATGGTTCCTTATATAGTTACTTCTCCCTTGCCAAGTCTCTTCTTAACCGAATTAACGGAATTAACGGAATTAGTTATCATAAGAAATTTATCCTATAAATTCTCTTATGAATTACCAAGTTTTATTATAACTAACTTTATAATAAAACTAATTAGTTATCATAAGAAATTTATCCTATAAATTCTCTTATGAATTTTATTATAACTAACTTTATAATAAAACTAATTAATTATCATAAGAAATTTATCCTATAAATTCTCTTATGAATTATTCCGTTTGAATCAAATTTTATTATAACTAATTTTATAATAAAACTAATTAGTTATCATAAGAAATTTATCCTATAAATTCTCTTATGAATTTTATTATAACTAACTTTATAATAAAACTAATTAATTATCATAAGAAATTTATCCTATAAATTCTCTTATGAATTATTCCGTTTAAACCAAGTTTTATTATAACTAATTTTATAATAAAACTAATTAATCTCTCCTTTTATTATGGAATAAATTTTATAAGAAATTTATAAACTTTCTTATTATGGAAAAATCAATTCATAATTGATTTTATAAAATTAAAATAAACCAATTCATGGATTATTTTAACTTCCATAAAAAGAATAAATTTCTATAAATTTATTTATATAAATTTCTTTATACAAATTTATTTATCCATAATTTATAAAACAAATCGCGCTAGATTTGTTTTATTAATTAAACCAAAATTAATTGGTTTACTCCCTCTATTGTGGCCGGCCAACCAAGGAGGGTTGGCACCCTCTTTGGTCGGCTCAAACCGAGCCGAACCAACGCGAATTAAACTCATTTAATTAGCCCAAAAAGCCTTCAAAAGACTTAGCCATTTTTAGCTTCCATTGCGCCTCTGATTAACTCAGATTCGACTTATTTCTCTTGATCGGAAAATCCAATTTTCAACTCGTTTTAAATCCCTCGGATTACTCGTAGTGCGTGTGACTAAATAGGCTTTCGATTTATGTTGGCCGTCTATAATTAACCAATTATAGAACGATCATGAGTGGCACCTAGTAGTACATCATGATCCCCAATTAATCGAAAGATCAACGGTTTGACCCCAGAAGAAATTATTCTGAAACCCTTCAGCAGCTCTAATGAATCGTGCCTCATTCCCTTCACCATCTTATACCCACTTGGTTCAAGACACGGTCTATTTGTGTCAGTCCCCACTAGGCTGACTACGTCACACCTAGCCCAAGTAGTGTCTTTCTCGTCCTTTGGATTTCTAATTACTCTCATGTATTTAAGAGACTCGCACTCTAAACGTGATATACTCTGGCCAGAGGTTTTGAGTAACAATCCGACGATAGGCCTGGGTATACATCTCCTCGCAAGGAGCGGTGAATCCTTTGTAGGCTGTTCAAGCATCTTCGGGCACTTCGGCTTATACCCAATCATCCTGGGTCCACACTTCCTTGGAGATGCTTGCTTAAGATGTTAAAGTATAAGTCTCCATGACCAAGATGACTTGAACACCGCAAGTCAAAGGAACATCGCACTTAAGCCGCAGTAAGAACTTCATTGACATATCTATATAGATTACCATATGAAGTCTTACAGCTAGTCACTCCAATGAACTAGTTCCCATAACTAGCATCCATGTTTATCTCCAGACATCCCAATGTCACCAGCCAGTGAGAATCAGCTGATTAGAGAATAACCCATGCTAGTCTCAACAGAATTGATAGTGTCCGTATTTATCAATTCATCGACTAGGGATATTTTCAATACTTCACATTTGCACATTTAGAGATAATCACTAGTTGTGATCCCATCACAAATTCTCTTATGCTGTGAGTTGTATTGCGGACATTCAGTAGATGAGTTTAAGATCCCAATCAAATACACAAGCATGTATACTCAAATAGTGAATTATCATTTATTAAAATAAATGTTTTACAATCATAAGGCGATTGTCTTAGGACACTTCTCTCATATCACTAACATGCACATGGTAGGCAAGGGCCACGGTCAGGCTCTATAATTAGTCGTGAGCAACCACACTACACGGAGGTTGCATGTAGGTCATGATTAAAGGCTTTATTGAAAAGCCACAGTTACGTTGCAAGCTGAGGCGGCACTTTTGTCACTGATGTTGATGGAGGTTTTGTAAAGAACATTCTCTAAACCTCCATTATTCCTGCAAGAGGATGATACCATGTGAAAGTCAACGAGCAAATCAATAATAAATATGAAATGACACTTTTTAAATTTTGTATTACATGATATTTATAATTAGGTCCCTAACAGGTTGATTAGTTACTCTATAATGGTTGATAGATACAAAAATAAATGAACATATGTAAATTGTAAGGAACAGATATTTTGAAAGCGTTAGATACATATAAGAAGGCTGAAGGCCAACACAAGAATTAAATTTTTACAATTGTTGAATGTTTGAAAGTGAGAAATTGTGCTACAAAACAGGGGCACATATTGTTGCATCAAATCAAATAACAGAAGGGATAATTAAAGAGAGGTGTCCATGCATATTTTGGTCCTTATGTGTAACTCAAACCCATAACTTAATGCTTTAAGTTTTATGAAGAGCATTATAAGCCTTGAGCATGATTCATCAATTCGTAGAAAACAGGAACCTTTTCAGATCATGACTACATGTTTATGATTTGTTAATTGTTTTTTTCATTTTAGAAACCTATGCATATGAATAGTCACACTTCATGCTATAGTCATGAGCACACAGCTTAGGTCTAGTGCTAAAACCTCTCATAGGATTTGTGTATGGTCAATTAAAAAGACGCGAAAAGAGACATAATCATCATCACTAAGGAGCCATAGGCAAATCCTATCAATATATAATATATGTGAAGGGAAATCTTGATTGAAATCTTAATTGAAAAAAAATGTTGACCAGGTAGCAAACGAACCTAGGGTGACCGGCCCGGCCCCACGGAAGTTTCCCACCGGTCAACTTAATTGAGATTCTTAATTGAAATCTTAATTGAGATTCTATTGGTGTTAGCAATTAGAATCATAATTTTTCTATTATAGTAGAGATTTTGGAGAGAAAAGTGTTTGATAATACTATTATGAATGGTATTCAGCAATATCTCTATAAAAGATGTAACAATTAGACAAAGATAAACAACTGAAAATAGTTTCAACCAATGATTGAAATACCATTCAATGTCAGGTGGCACATACGGTTTTTACCGTCCGACACGAGAATGAAACCAGTACAGCATGCGTGACAATTTCGCACGTCATCAGGTGCGTCATGCAACAAAAGGAATTGAGCACGCATGTCGCACGATAGAAGGTTGGTTGGAGGCATCCCGGAGGCGTTGCAGGACTCCTCCGACACCGTCGGACTTCGCGCGATGTTGTTCTTGTTCTGAAAATTAAACCTGCTATTTAATTAATTTAAACAATTCCCAACTTAAGTGTGATATTGGGAATAGGCTTTTATAAATCCTAATTAAATTATCCAAATAAAAGATATAAAAAATATATTTAAAATTAATAAATTTTATTAATTGATATTTTGAAAATTCTTTTTTACTGTTTTAAATTTTATTTAAAAATTCTAAAAATCTAATAAATAAGATTTATATTCTAATAATTTTCTTTTATTATTATTTTTACTGTTTTACTGTTTAATTGATATTCTTTGGTATTTTTTCCTATTTTAAATATATATTATTTAAATTAATAATTAATTAAATGAATAAATAGTTAATTTATATAATTTTATATATAAAGTAGCATCTTTGTATTAATTTATATAATTATGATTATTTAATTTAGGTGTTGGAGAATTATGGAGTTGATTTAAGTAGAATGTTGCAAAAACCAAAGCTTTCATCTTATTCACACAACTCCTTTTGGAATTAGTAAAGTAACATATTATAATGTATCAATTTTAATTAGAGTTATTGATAGATCAATTTTCTTTAAAGAAAATTATATTTAATTATTTTTTTAACAATATTAAGTTGTTCAATAACAGAGAACTTATACAAAATTAATATATAATTTATTTTTAAATTATACACAATCAACATATTTATCTGATAATTACTATATATAAATAAAAAAAACCGAAACTTTATCGGCAGACACGATATGATACCGAAACTGTATCATTTCAGTCTCAGACCAAAACCTCGGCACGGGTCGAGATTTTAAACCTTGGTTTCAACCATGATTTGAAATCACATACCATGCTAGATGAAACGGTCCAAAAGTATTGTTCCGATAAATCATTAAAACTCGGTACCACTCAACACCAAGGTTCAAAATCTCAAGATATGTTGCAATTTTGGTCTTTAACTAGAAAGTTATGCATGGTGCTAGTGACAAATTAGAGGTTGAAAGAGATCAAGCAGAGGAATGTGACATTATCTATGCTAAGTCGTATCAAGTTTCGATAACTTATCGGAATGAAATGTTTCAACAATTTCGCCGAGCATGGTGCAAGATTTCAAATCATGCTTGACACAAACAATGTCGTCTTCCTATGTTTTATTTCTTTCCTTCTTCGGCTCAAATCCATACTGACACCATGCATAAAAACATCCGCACATATAGAAACAACATTGTTCCAATCGAAGACCGAAACTTCGGGGTGACTCGAGATTTTGAATTATGGTTTCAACCAAGTTTTAATTAAATTAAGATTGTGTTTAATATCTTTTCTATGAACATTATCCATCAATCTTGAGAGATAAATTAATGGTCAATGTTTGGATGGATGTTGATCCTTCTATTTAGCAGCACCTTGGGATAAATTTTGTTGTACATCTATACAAAAAAAACGAAGAGATGACTTATGAAGATGAATGGCCTATTCTATGTCCAACTTGATCTGAATTTGAAGAATTAAGAAAGTGACAAAGGAAGACTTCCTTTGGCATCAAAATAAGGCATGTAACAAAATGGTTGACCAAATATTTCATAGATGTGCAACCCAAATCAAGATTGGCATGAACTTTCTCAACCAAAAAGCTCTAGATTTGTTGATACGTCACAATTTGAGACATTGATACAATTGTTTTTTTTTCAAAGAGAAGTGAATGAATATGCTTAATGAGAACATTTTACAATGATTTTTCTACTCCAATGGAGCCCTAGTTCTTTTGAAACTTTTTTGTCAACAAAAACAAAGTGCAGTCCATGAACACAACAAAAACAAAGTGGTCAAGGATTCAAACTACTAATAAGAATATGCAAATAGTGTCAAGTAAATAAGATCACTAGCATTAGACAATTAACAATAAGTAGATCATAAGTCAGGCCTTCAAAAAAATGGTATTAAAACCATGGAGGCATAGAAAATAGGTGGGCACTTGAAATTGCAATTTCTTAATTAAATCCTCACTTGGTGAATTGTTAGTTGCACAGTGGATACATAGACAAACAACAAAACAATAAGCATAGCTAACACTTCTACTTAACATGATTCAAAACCTAGTTCCTATTCCACGGCTTATGACTCATTGATATGTCATCCATCTATCTTTTATACTTCTAAAAGTAGGGAATCCTCTTAGAATGCTTTGCTCACAATAAGAACAAAGAATATTAAATAATTTAAGTAAAACAATAATAATACAATATAGAAAGCAATACAAGTGTACAACTTTTCTTTCAACATTTTTACAATAGTTCACTTGCTTTCATTGCTTCCACCACATTTCATTGACTTTCACGAGCCATGACAACCTCCCTTTGCCACCTTATAGCCTTCAAGTTCTGTCAGCAATCTATTGTTCTACTTCAACTCAATCGTTGCTCTTTAATCAACAACTGTTTTCATCAATTGTTTTCATGATCTCGTAAACTTCTACGTAACAGATTTATTAATCGACTCCATCTGCAACAGATAGTGATTGTTTTCATGATCTTGTAAGCCTCTACCTAACAATAGATCTATCAGTCAACTTCATCTGATTTCAATTGATTGTTTTATCTAACAACTGATACTTCAGTTAACTGCTTCTGTTCCCAGTCGATTGCTTTGCTCGATGCTCAATCACATAAGTCATCTGATGGCTCCTACCATCCTCTAACAGGTCAACAATCTTTTTCCAACTTCATGTTGGAACATTCTGTTCGTTGACAAATCTGCATTAGTCAACAGCCTAGTGGACTCACACACTAGTCGGCCTTTGATCCACTAAATCATCAATTACGACCAATCTAAGGTCAAGTTATCTCCTAAGTCAAAGTCTACTCAAAACCCAGGTCACTTGTAGAGTCTCATCTCATTTAGACATTCTTGCTAAGAGGTCGTGCCTTCAAAACTTCTGTGTTTGTGAAAGGTCACCTCCAAGACTTTCTTTGTTAGAGATATCTACTCTGGGACTTCCTACACCAAGAAGCCTCCCCAAGACTTCCTTTGCCAAGAGGCCTTGCCTCCCAGACTTCTTTTTGCCAAAAGGTGTCACCTCCGGGTCTTCCACATCTGCCAAGTATCATGTTAACCTTAACCTAACGGAACTTCCACTTTCCAAGCATTCGACTTCCACTTTCCAAGCATTCGAAACTAAGAGCTTTTACCTTTGCCAACACATCTTGGACTTCTCCTATACCAACCTTTGTTGAATTAATGCCAACACTGATTTGACTTCTCCGATATCAATACCTATTAGAATTTTCTGATTGTCAAGTATTTTGTTAACGTTGACCTACTTGACCAATTACATTTTCTTTATCTTAAACCCTTGACCAAACATAAACCAATGACCAAATATGAAAACCAAGTGGTTGAGTTCCTAACATCACTTGGGTATGATTGTACCAAAATTTCCACAATACCTTAATATCGTAACATCACTTAGTCAAAATTGACCTCTTGGGGCATAATTGCACCAACAAGCTATTATGAAAGAACACGTAGTTGAAAGTAACCAATGTGTGGCATCAAATTTTGTATAGAGTAGTTGGTGTTAAAAAGGTCTCAAGATCAAACTTAGTTCATTGAGAATAACATATCTAGAAAATATGTGCATACTTCTTAATGTGACCTTGCATAGACAACCAAAATATTATATTGCATTAACATTTATTCAAATATCAGTAAATCAAACAATAATTTCAAATTAATACCAACTACACATAAAAAAATTATGAATTAGTGACATGGATCACACTTCAAGATAAATTCTGAAGATGTCAATAGAAACCAAAATTAAATCATGCCACAATTGTTAGACTCAAAAATATTATGACATCAAATTTTTGTTTTTGGCAGATTACTGGAGCACGTAACCAAAGTTGTCAAATACCCAAATCACATAGGTAAGTTTCAAAATTACCAAATTCATACCCCATACCCATTTGACCCTCCGCAATCACTTATGCCTACCCAATCGATTGCTACAGTATAACAATCAATTCAGACATTTTTTGCAGTAATGTCCTGAAAATTGTTGATCTTAATGTGGCGTATGGAAATGATGTTTGAGGGTATAGATATAGTCAGTATAACTAGACGAACACATAGAATATAGTGTAGGATTGTGTCGGGTGAATACGCTGAAAAATGAAAAGTCAATCTTTTGCTATTCTTTAACAAAGATGATTGACTAGTAAGCAACTAGAAATAACACAAAGCATAACAATAATAAAAAGCGAGACTCTGAGTTTACTTGGTTTGTAACTGGGTGGTTGCTAATCTAAGACGATGAAAGCTTACTAAAATTTCTCCTTCTTCGTAGGCAAAGAAGCCTCATAGACTCGTTGAAAGCACACAACACTTAAGCACAGAATTACAAAATTGATTACAATGATTGAATGATTAATTCTAAGTTAAGGGGCTCTATTTATAGAGCCTGGAAGAGTTATCGAGATGCCGACATGGCACCTCACTAGCGCCTAAGTGGAACACGGGCGCCTCACTCGGGTGAATGCTTATCTACGTCGCAACAGCTGGAAAGCTGATAAGATTGCTTCTCGGGCACCCGAGTGAAACACGGGTGCCTGTATGCCCGGGCGCCTGTATGCCCAGGCGCCCGAGTTCACTCGAGCGCTTGTATTCCCGGGCGCCCGAGATCACTCGGGCACCTGGCTATGGTCAACCTTTGGTTTACCAGTCTTCTGGTACTTCTAAGTGATTTCTGATCGTCGAAGTTGAGCTCACCAGAACACAACTTCCGACCTTCTTCTCGAACAGTCTTCCTCCTTGGCTTCTCGTCCCTCGGACATCGCGCATGCCCTTCTTGTCCACTGGTGTACTCTTCCGCAGTCTTCTTGTCCCTCGGATGCACCGAGCCAGGCTCTCTTCCCGTGCTATCTTTCTCGTCTGTTGCGTTTTCTGCTCTACTGCTTATGCTCCTAAGCTCTTACACACTTAGACACAAGAATTAAACCAACAGGACCTAACTTGACTTGGTTAACCACATCAAAACTATCTCGGGGTACTTACAATCTCTCCATTTTTGATGTGCACCAACCCGAGTTAAGTCAGGGAAAACCAACAAGAGATAAAAACAAACAATTGCAATTTTAGTACAAAAAATATTGCAATGAAACCTCCCTTTAACTTATTTTCTTCCCCTTTGATCACATCAAAAAAAAAAACTAAGGGCAAACTTAAAAAAAATCTTCAGTTTAACAGTTGTCCTTAATGTGTCCTTCTTGATAGTTGTAGCACAGAACCTTCCTTTTACTTTAATCTGATCGTCCAAAGTTGAACTCACCGAACCTAACTTCTGACCTTCTCCTCGAGTAGTCTTCCTCCGAGGTTTCTCATCCCTCGGACATCGCGCACGCCCTTCTCGTCCACCGATGTACTCTTCCGCAGTCTTCTCGTCCCTCAGATGCACCGAGCCAATCGGCTCCCTTCCCGTGCTATCCTTCTCGTACTCTGCGTATTTTGCTTGACTTCTTATGCTCCTAAGCTCCTGCACACTTAGAAACAAAAATCAAATTAACAAGACCTAACTTGACTCAGTTAACCACATCAAAACTATCCCGAGGTACTTCCACATGGTTCCATGTGAACACAAATCGAATTTTTTAATTGATTGCTATAGTGTAGCAATTGATTTGACATTGTTCATTAGCACAGTAGTGCCCTGAATCGATTGCTACACTGTAGCAATCCATTAGGGTAGTCGCGAGCGAATGCAGAGGGGCAAAACGGGTATGAGGTACGTGATTTGGTAATTTTGAGACTTACCTAAGTGTATTTGGCAACTTTGGCTATGTGGTAACTTTGGGGTCATTTTGTTTTTCATAGTTTCTCTTTATCATCTAAATCATGATGGTTTGTCATCATTGAAACAGAAATGTTGGAGCTACATTTGACCTTGGACTACATCTACTCGAATTTATTTTGATAATAACATACTGCTATTTATATTCTAGTAACGTTTAGACTTTGCATCATAAGATTACATTGACTTGAACTTTCATTAATCAATATCCTTGAGTCAAATCTGACTTCTATAATTAAGAGTTATGACTGGAACATCCAAAAACATTGACTGATTCAAAGACTGATTACTTTTGGTGATGTTATGCGTGAATCATGCTAAATTGGGTCCTTCTCTCACATAAAAATGCAGCTTGACACTAGAACAAAGCACAAGAATTAAAATTTCAATGTTGTCTCGCCCATGTGAATCAACCAGTTCTGATATCACATAGAGATGTTGCACAATATCAGTACACAGTACCATGTTCCTTGCCTCCTTTCACATTGTCACAAGACTACCAGACATCAGTCTCAATAGGGAAGGGTAGAAGATGGTCAGCATAATGTTTGCGGTGGCTATGAATGTAGATGAATTTCTTCTTCAATGAACCAAGCTACTAACACGAGAGAAGTAACTGATGGCTCAGCACAGATTGGCAAGTATAGAATCATTCAAGTCAGATATTGAAATTGGTTCCAGAATAAATATTTAGAACCCCAAAAAAGACATTTAGCAACAAATTGGTTTGACACAAATTCAGAATTGTAAAAGCACTCGAGATCAAGACTCAATTCCTTAGGACATATCCCAGTCTTCACCAAATTGATAAAACCTCACGAAAGTGACCCCAGGTATTCCAGTTGGAACTTCAATATCAGAGTCCACAAAGCCATTCTAGTTTTATATCTTAAGCTTAGTTCTTGCTTAGCAATTACAAACCTTTGAGCTATGACTCCAAATGTAGAGCAAAACAAATAAGTAAAACAACAGAAGATACATTAACAATTACCAGAGATGGAAAAGCATCAATTGCTTGAATAACAGTTCTCATGACAAGAAGAGGGAGGGGCACTTGCTCAACCTGAGGGTCACAATTGTTGATTAGCGCAGACTCTAAAACTAAACCTAAAAAAATAACACTTTATTGCTGCATACCAAATGAATCAATGATTTTTCTAGAACATGCTGAGTGAAAACTATACGCTGCTCAAAACATGCTGTGCAAGCATCTGTTATCTGAAGATAAAAAGGTATCCAAGTGTAAAATAATTTTAATCTCGATAAAGGCAGTATTCTAGAATAATACATGAAAAGAGAAACGGCTTAACTAGCCTTCTTAAGTGCAATGCCATCTTTCTGAGGATTAATATTGTGAATTGCAATCAATACTTCAGCAGGAGTTAATGCAGGACCAGTATGTGCAGATCCCTAAGAATCCAACAAAGTTAGTACTAATATAAGATCTAAAAAATATCAGCTAGTGATTGATTTCCAGATGTCACATTTTTTCTCAAAATGTTAGAATCAACACGCTGCATTCAAAGAAAAAAAGAGCATATGCATAGAGGTAAAAAAAAAAGATAGGTGTAAAATTAACAAGATTATGAGAAGCGAGAACCAAAAAGGAGGTCACATGTGCAAACGTGCAAACAAAGGAACAATTGGGAACTATGTGGTGTTATAATATCTCCTTTTTAATAGTAGAAAAGAAGTTTGCAAAGGACAATGAGCAATAGAATAAAGGAATAGAAGAATCCCATGATAGAGATAAATGAGAGAATATATAATTGCATTATAATAAAAAGAACTCCACTATAAAGTTTGACATCCACTGTTCTTAAAAGCTGCCTAGGTGGCTGCCTAGGCAGTTTTGACTGAACCACATCTTATACTTAATATGCAACCTCCGTAAGACAGGAATTTTAAATAGTTCAAGTGGACTGCTCACAGGTGGAAGTATTAGGCTAGAATTTTTTTGCAAATTTTACTTCTAATATTGTTTCTTTATATCCTTTGGTTTTATGTTTTTTTATTATGGCTTGGTAATTGGATATACATTATCTTGTTATGTATGTTCTATTGTGTTTTGTGATTACTTCAATGATGAGAAATGGTAAATGATGTGTTTACTTATCACTTGTTTATTTGAGATTGACTTGTTAATGTAAACTAAGTTTGATTGATTAATATGCTTTATTGGATATATATGGTCGTCATTTTTAATGTTTATATAAATTTAACTATTATTTTAAAAAAATTAATCTTGACCACATACGCTCCCACATACATATGTGCTATGTGGTTTGCCACCTCACACATAAAACAAACTTTTAATTTTGGTGCCACTAGAATTTCCCTACCAAGGAAGAACCTTAGAGAGAAAAGAGTAATCTAACAAGTTATATGAATGCATGAAAGAATAATAGCCAATCCCTTGGCAATATAACAAAAGAAAGATAATTTGTAGGGAAAAATTCTCTTAGGAAGCCGGAACCAAAAAATTAGTATCCTAATCAAAGAAAACTATGTTACTCAACAAAGGCTCATGAGAATTCCTAATCATCAAAATATTATATCCTATGAGAAGAAAAAGGATGAATGTGCATATGAGAAACCAATATTTAAATGAGCGAACCCCAATCCCCAGAGAAGGCTTCATGTCATAGAGCCCCTATAAGAGTTTAAAGCTACTACCTAAACTTAAAGGAGAAGAAGCTTGTTGTTGACAAATTGCTATCTTGTTTATAAGTTAACAGTGAAAATATAGTTTTAGTCCTATATGGGATATTGAGTAATGGTGAATTATACAATCAAGCAAACTAACAACCTAACTATCAATAATACATTTGGTAGAGTTGGTACCTTTATGGGTGGTTGCTCCAATAGGTCTTGGGGTTAATTTCCAACGGATGCAAAATACGTTGGGTGTCTGACCTCCCCTATGCAAACCCCTATGCAAAAAACCACCGTGCTAGTGCAAAATGTCTCCCATGATTTACCTGTATCTAGTTGAGGGGCCAACGATACTGGGCCACTTGGGATGAGCTTTATCACCTTTTGCTCCAATAATATAATTTTCAATCTCTCAACTCTATTAGAGTTAGATTAATCTACAGTTTATGTTTTCTTTTATCAATCCCCTTGGGACTATGACTTTGATCAATGTGACAGAATGCCACTTCGCCTTTGCTCCTCCCTTCTTCTCTGTGTTATACTTCCCTTACCTCATTAGTATAACCTCTTTTAGCATGGCTAACATCTTTCCATCATTGTGTCACCTCCTCACTAGATTCCATGTCTTTGCACCCTTGGTTTAGCTTAATGGATCCCTTATCCACCTCCTTAGACTTAAATCACCACCAGCACTTCTCTTTCTCATGCTCTATGTGTATCTCAATAATTGGCATCTATGCTAATTGGTTAATCAAAAGCAAAATAAAAATGAAGAAGGTTAAAACTGCTCTATCATGCATTGGCATTGTAGCATTCTTGATGGTGAAGGAGGCCCATGTAACCTTACAATTTAATCGCCCTGCTATCCATCTTCATGCATGCCCTTTTACCATTGTTCCACCTCTGGCTCAAGAGCTACAAGGAAGTTTATGCTATAGTGTAAGTCCCACTAGCTCCTTATGTCGACCAAGAGCCCACCCATGCAGCCTCACCCATCTCTACACATGTCCTAATCTCCACCCTGTACTAGGTCTCGGGCCACTAGAGCTCACAGCCAAAAGAAGTAAAGGGGGCCAATATGATTAAGAAAAGAATAATAGGGACAATTTGGGCAGTAAAAAAGAGCAGTATTATGGCTTTAAGATAAAAAGAAGTGGCAGGTTCTCAAGAGAGGGGACAAACTTGAGGGGGGAAGTTATTAAAAAGTTTTTTATTTTAAAAGGTGAAAGAAAAATAATACACTAACAATTTAAAGTGTTTACTCTTCACCATATGCATGCAAAGTGCCTTTCTCCTTACTTGATTCCTCTGCAATGTCAATTTCATTTTTCATTCATCTTTTGATATCTTGTGTGATTTGTATGGGACATATTGTTATTCTCTTCCCAAGGTCCCTCTTCTCTCAACGTCATGGTCACACTTTTGTTGACAATATTTCTCTATTTCTCTCAAGGTAAAATGGTTGGAACCCAATTCAGTCTCCTAATATCTTCCCACACAAGATTTTGGAACCCGAATCTCATTTTTATTCACAACGCTTTTCAGTCTGTCCGCTAATGGTTGTCAAAATTGAAAGATACTAATGTTGATCACCTGAGTTAGATCAATATCAGCAAAGACCAATATGATATTTCCCAAGAAATAAATTGCCTCTCCAAGATAGATGAAGAAGTTTATACTAGATACTCAAAGGAATTATTAGGGAGATCTTATTAATCTAAAAATGATAATAGTATAATTTTGTCCCTGTAAGGATAATAATATGATATTGTTGATATTATGATAATACATTATAAGTTTATATCATGAATCTAACTTAAAAATTATACAACTTATTTATATATTATAAGTTATTAATAATCTAAAAGCAAAATATGCAATAATATTTGTTATCTCAAATTACATTTTTCCTTCTTTTTTTTTGGATATTTTCAAATTCTACTATCTAATTTGCTGGATACTTAAGATTTGTTTTAATTATCACCTGAACTTAACATTGGTATCAATTTCGTCAACCATGGTAATACTAAGAGATGGAAAGTCCATGTTACTTTCCAATATCCTCTCTTGAGTGAAGAGTAGAACTAACAAGCAAGGCTGCAGTAATGTTTGACTTTGACACACCTGTTTGATTCAGCTGCTACCTGATATTAATACCTTGTCAGCCAAGACAAATGAGTAAATGTCATTATGTTACCTATACCAATACAGTCAATGGTACCAACTAAGACAAGGGTTGTCTCATCCAATTTAGGACGAGACAAGAAAGATTCTCTTTGGATTTTGTTTCTCGATCATGGGGAGGAGATAAAACACAAGGGGGAATGGGAAAAAGGAAGATGGGAAGAAGGCACAAAACAAGCACAGCTGCATTAAAAAGGATGATGATATCCTATTTTTACTCTTTCAATTCCAATTGTGCTGGTTCAAATTCAGTTCCTTTTAGTTAACTGAGATATATTTATAACATGTGAAAAAATTAATCCCGACAATCCTAGGAGCATTAGTTAATCTGGGCCTTGAAAATTTTATTTGGTTGATGTCACTAGAATGCTATGAGAGCTAATGCTCTCATTTAATATATTCATTTTAATGTTAGTAAGGTACAATCATTAGTTAAATTGTGTTATATTTTGGTAGATAGTTGCTACAAAGTTTTAATTAACCTATCCTCTAATTGCTATTGGCTAAATACTCAAAGGTAATGAAAGGAGATTATGAGATTGAAATTCATTTGAATTCGTCCCAGTATGTGGAAGGGGATTACAGACTAAAACTCTTTTGAGTTGATCTTGGAACATAAATACCATATCAACCAAAAATCAAAAACAATGTGTAATGATCCTTTAAACCTGGTTACTACATCATCACTTTGAAATCTAAATATTTTTGGCTTTAACCATTTACAATTTGTCACTTGACTCACTTTTCACAACAAAACTATCTTATGGTTTGTTTATTTTGGGCGGAGTTAAAAAAGAACATTATACAAAAAAGAGCTGACTCTAAAGATTCGATCAAATTGCATTTATATCAAACCCGTGTATAAAATCATATATCTGTCCAAACCCATCGTCAACTCTTTTCAATATCCATAAATAGCATCATTTCATCAAGTCTCTCGATCATTATATCTATTATATATATTTTTTTTAGCATCCGGGCTAGTAGCCTCCGTTATTTACTTCCTCCGTGTTGGTCTTGGGACGGGTTGGCGGGGGCGCTAAGGGCGAGCGAATCGCCTTTTTCCTCCTATTATATTTTTTTATATTCGTCAAGAGTCTTATCAGTTATTCGCCTTATCTTATACAAATAGGGGACACTCTATTGTGTGTTACAAGATAGAAACGGATCAATATTTATGCCCCAAGATGAGAGGGAGTGTTAGAATGTTCCTCAAGTGTTAACACTAACCCACTTGAAGGATACCTTGACTACAAATGTGCTTGAACTATAAGAAAGTTATAAAAATTTGGTGTGCATATATAAACATATATGTAGAGAGAGACATATATATGTGTATGTATGCATCTAAAATATATATTTAGATCACAAAGTAATAATATATACCTGCAAAATGCGAGCTAATGCAGCTTGAAATTTATCCAAGGGAAGATCAACTAGACGTGGAAAGATAGGCAACACCTAAGTGCAAAAATGCAAATGTTAGATCACTCAATATGGGCATCACTTGAGTGCAAATACACAAATGTTAGATCAGTCAATAAGAACACAAGTGCATTCTCTTGAATGAAATCTTCAACCATATCTCAGCTACATTGGTCCTCATAGAAAACCATATGCCAAAATTGGTAAAGAAGATGAAAGAAGAAACTAAGTAGAACATACTGCAGCTCCTTCTGGTCCTAATGAAATATATTAATCACCACTAGCATTAATAAACCTGGAGTCACATAGAAAGGTTATATGTAACCATTGGTTTCCTATTCTACGACATAATATAAAAGATTATTTCAGAAAAGGCTGGCTTCCAATGCTAACAAGCAGTAAACTTGACAAAATGTCAAGAAAAAGAGAAAGAGGTATATTTCTTCTTTGATGAACACACACACAAAAAAAAATGTAATAAGACCTCATCCTTTGAAAAAGAAGACAGCATTGGAATGAGAATAACCGCATCCTGCAGAATAAAGAGATATAATGTTAACTTATAGCAAACGAACAAGCACTGTTACACCATTCTCCCATATATTTGACAATCAAACAAAATCAGATGCAATAAAAAATAAATAAATAAATAAATAAAGAGAAGCAACAACCTTCAGTTTAGTCTCATAAAGATTCTTGACTGTGGCAATTAACTCAGACGAAGGTGTTGCCTCTTCAGTTAGAGTTTCCAAGACCTTAGTTCAATGGCAATACAACCAAAACGATACAAGTTATTGCATGATCATTATCAACTTATAATAGAAACAAATATCCATCAGAAAAGTCACATACCAAAACAATCAGAATTTTACTTCCTTCTGGAGGATCAGAGATAATTTTGAATAGCTGAGAATATGATGTACTAAGATTCTTTACAATGACTGGAATGTGTTGATGAATAGACTGCATGTAGCATTTGTTTGTCATCACTAATAACTATCTAAACTTTCCAAATACAATTAAAAATAATAATGGAAAGTGAGCAGCAAAATACCTGCTTGACAGCCTTTGGAGCCTTCCCATATATGTCAAATACAAATTTGAGAAGACTTGGTTTCTGCTACACAAAGCAGAGAAGTGTTGCACAGAAGGGACACTTTAGTTAATGTTCTTCAAACAAAGAAAGTCTGCTCCTAATTTCAATGTCAGTAGTCTGGTTTCATAGACAAACCTTTAAGCATAGAGCAAAGAATAAGGATGTTTTCTGTTGTGCTTGTGACAAAGATAATGCAGGAGCCTTCATCACAGAAGCTTGATTATCTTTATTATTTTCACTCTCAGAAGAAGCAGGCTCTGAATGCCTTGGGCCACCAATAAGTTCATCCTGGCCAATCATTTGATAACAATCTTATATCAATTAGATGTACTAGCATGAACCTAAAGTGCAATTGCCACAGAAGAAACTAATGTACTAATAATGCAATGTCAACAGCCAAGACTAGAAATGACCTGGTCAAATGCTCATGCTCCAGATAGACTATTTTGTCTGAGTTCAATTGTTATAGAGAGAAGTATCAGTAAAGCAACCAAGATAATTAATCTTATTAAAACCAATATTACAAAGATTTGATGTTCTTCCCTTTTTTCATTATTTGGTTAGTCTGAGGAAATAGAAGTTGGTGTACTGTCAAAAAGTGCCTGAGCAGAGGCGTACAAATATAAAACTAAATGTCATTATTTATTTATGGGTGGTCTAACATTCCTGCTGATCCAATGGGATTATGCTGACTAAACACCTTGGCCTGTCAATACAAGATCAGAATGGTAGGAGGCACTACCCCTAAGTGCAGTCGATATAGTAATTAACATTCTGCTACGACAATATATTACTCGGAAGCAAAAAAGGATGGTTTAAATAACATGAACTGATTATCTCGAAGCATAAATAATTATACAACATGACAGAGAATACAAACAAGTAAGCATGCAAAAATTGTGAGAAAAAGAAGAAAATAAAGTTGCAAGGAATTATAAATTCTTAGTAGTCCTATCAACTATGGAATAACTTTAGACAACTACTACAAACATACACAATAAGACAACATTTTTTTACAATTATAAAGAATAGTCAAATATAAAGGGTAGTTTTTCATGGCAATAATAGAGGTATGGATAAAATTACTTCTGTTTGTTGATCATTCGAGTTTTGAGTACTGATATCCTCCTCAAAATTTTGCTGCTCAACAACTGATAGTAGCATTTGCATAGCAAACTGTTCTATACTATCTGAAGCATAATTCAGAAGATAAAGCTTCTTGGCAACCTAAAGATAGAATAATAGAGCAATGTTAGTATCAAATAAACCTATGATTGCAACTATATTTTGAGTCAAGAAAAAGGTTCCTAAAGGATAAACAAAGTACGGAAAATGTTAGCAGGCATTTCAGGCTAAACTGCAAAGAATTTCAAGAACTTTAAAAGCATATACCAATCGAATAGCTTTAGCTCTAACTTCTTCCTGAGGATGAAGGGCACACTGCAGCCAAACAAAAGTACATTAGACAAAGCATTGAATATCAATGAACTCAGAATAAAGATGATGAAAACTCTATAGAAAGTGCATTCCATTTGGTTAACAACAAAATTTAGTAAATTGTCAATGATTTGCATATCGGAAACTTCTTTCTTGAAAAAGAAGCTTTCATCTTGTTTCTTACACAGACAATAAACGTGTGCTTAAGAAAAAATTGCAGAAGGAACAACTCATTTATGGCAACCCTCATTGTTTGAATAAATTACGAGTGAATAAAAATGTTATATCTAGGGATAGGAGCAGGTCAGATGACTGCATTTTTGGGTACTTCCTAATTTTGTACCAGAACAAATATCTACTATCTTAACTCATTTAAATAGCTACTTTAGATGATAAAAGGGAACTCAAAACCATAGACACCTAACTTAATGAAAAAAATATGTGGATATCCTCCAATGCTGGCAATTTTAAGCAAACCTGACCCTGATTATCAAGCACAATCAGGCACCTGCATTACAGACTATTATCTAAATATGCAAAGTTGTAAGACTGTATATGTAATATTTTTATCCCTTAATAATATATATACATAGGTGGAGGGAGGCTATCTAGGGTTGTGCAATGAATAATTCCTCCCACAACAACTTGAAACTGATCTAAATGGGTCAGGTACGTGTCAATACTCGATTATGGGTTCCCATTGCCATCTGAAGATGTAAGCGACATAATTTATATTTTTCATCTACTAAATTAATTGCCAACTAATTACATGATCATAATGAATTATGATTTGACTATAAGTTCATTATTTTAGTCCATTACTTTAGGGGCAAAACCAACAATATGACAATTCTCTCACAGTAAATAGAATGAGTAATGAGTTCACTCATAGAAAACCATAAAGCAGTAGAGAGTCACTTTATTATCTAGGTTTTCTTAGCATGTCAATTCATGGTATCTTTCACAATATATTAGTATGGTAAAAGACAAACCTTCAAGGCAATATCCAAGCAAGCTTGTCTATAAGAAGGGCATCCCAAAATTAAGCCCCATATTGCAACAAGACCTTGAGTGACACGATCACCATCATGTGTTTCTTCTAAACGGTGCTCCTTATAATTTGAATGGCACAAATCCTCCAACAATTTCAATGAAGAATCAGGCAGTATTGGAGCTTCAACAAGCAGTTTACTGAAGGATTTATCTGTAGCTGGCAAGGAATCCAACAATGCCTTTGCCTGCCAAAGCAGGAGCCAACCAAAAAGAAAGGTTTAATATAACAAGAGAGTTATGCTTTTAAATAAACAAATATTTGTCTCATCAGACATATGCTTACAATTCCCAGAAGAAATTTCTCGTAACTGGTAGCCGCTGAGGAACAATTATCTGCCTTGGAAATCACTATTGATTGCAGGTAATAGAGGACATGCATTGCAAGCTCGTGGCCCTGCAACGGTAGAGGAGTTGCAACCAAAAAAAAAAACATATGACCAACAAAAGGAAGAATGACATGTTGCACTGTATTGTGCAGTACGTATGAAACCCATCAAACTGAACAATCATGTTATTGTTTATCAAGTACTCAGAGCTAGAAAAATAATGTTCCTTCCCAGTACTGTCATAGGAAGACATGAAACAACTTGTCAGAAAGAAATAACCTCAAAGTCCAACAATCCAAGCTAGCATCCTCATCAACAGGCACATACATGTCTACACCAAATGACTGTCTATTAATAGAAAAAAATATCTAGGCTATCTTGGTAGATATCTGGGTGATTCCTCATTCAGGCATGATTCATTATGTAGAAAAAACATCTAATTGTTGCTTTCCAAGCTAAGTTAATCATGTTATTATCCTTGCATTTTCTATATCCAATGTGCTTTTGGATGTTCATTACAACACCAAGAAAGCAAATATAAAATTACTAGAAAACTTAGATAAGCAAAGAGTTAAAATCAAATTATCATTTCTCTAGCAAAGGCAGAAGAATTAATTTTTAAAAAAAATATCCAACGAAAGCATTTTAAAATTATCTCATAAACAACAGTGGTGAGAACAACTGTAATGGTTCATTTATTTAGGACCAGGAAGAAAGATTTAATGGGAAAAAATAATTTGGACAAAGGCATAGTAACAACGTTTACTTGCAAATACCAACCATAACAAGTTAAAGACATAAGAATTAAATACTAAAACTTCCAGATTAGTGAACAAATCATCATACTCTTCAAAAAGCAATCAATAAAATCATCCTATTTAGAAGCATTCAAATTAACCAGATCCACATAGCATGTAGATGATAATGTCTACAGCTCTCTAATTCCATAACTAAAAACTTGTATGTGATTTATCTTAACTAAAAATCCTTGGTTTATCTATGTTATGTTGCACTGCTTTAAATTTAACTGGTACTGCGTAGTAAAACTTAGAAGTAAATAGGTTTACCTTGTGATGAGGATAATCCAATACAATATGTTCTTCCAACAACTTAAGAATGACATCATCAGCCCCACTCTGCAAAAAGACCATAAGAACACCGACAAGTCATCTTTAGTAATTATGATTAAGCATAGACGATAACATTTCATGTCAGACACATAAGTGGCAGATCAGATTTAGAATGTTTCTGGAAGTGGCAAAGTCCTTCACATTACTCTTTAAGAACCAAACAAGATGGCATTTAATCAGGCAAGAAAATATAAAACTTGACCATAAATAGGAAACCATCATAGTAATACAAATAAAATACAAACATAATGCCTTGTGGTGACACATAAGAAAAAGAACGGACCGGTGCGGCGTCCCGAGGAAGGGTCGAACCACATTGGATCTATCATACGTAGTCTTACCTTGGATTTTGCAAGAGGTAGTTCCCTCAAGGTCACATGGCAGCAACTTTACCGTTTTCGTGACACATAAAAAAAAAGTAAAATAAAAAATAAAAAAAGCCTAACTACTGCAACAAGTTAGTGCAAACAAAGTGACCAGGAAAATATTCTACCCTTCAAATTGCACCATGAAAATAAAGCATTGCTATATATCAATTATATAATACCAAAACTAGTAAGAACAGTGATTGACTTTTGGAATGGATTGAATCCAACAAAAAAAATTAACAGCTCACAGACCACATGACAATGCAGAAAAGTCTAAACAATTAGATTAAAATGGATAGTCCTTACATGTGCAACCAGACGAGCAAGCAATGGAAGGCATGGTTGACTACATCCTGTGACATGGATTTTCTTGTAATCTTCAATAATCCGAGTAACAGCTAACCTGTGCAGATTGCTTCTCTGCTCATCTTTTAACTCAAGTAGAGCTGGATGTGCAATCAAATTATGAAAATTCTCTTCAGGGACCATTGAGTTAATATCAAGGGATGCAAATTCTTCGGATTCTGGCAGATTATAAACATCATCATTAGCAGTAACATCTGATGATGTAGATGCTGCCAGCTGTTCTTCAACAGCTTGTTCATAAGTTAAGTTTGGTGGTGTATGAACATCTGAAGTTTTCTCCATAGCCATGGCATTGTCCTGAACTTCTGAGGCTTCTAATGATTGCATTTTGCCTGTTCTCTGAGTATCTGGTATTTGAGAAAGCTCCACCTCAGTTTTAGAAGTCAATGGCATGGAAGATTGTTCAACAATGATGTTTTCTGCAGTAGGAACAGCTTTACTAGAGAGCTGAGATGGTACAATTTGTGCATCACTGCTATTCTCTGAGTTTGAAGGTGCAGAGTGTAGACTTCCAACTGTCCCTGGCCGACGTGGATCAAGACGACGAGGATCCTATAGATGAATAGTAATTAGTGTATCAACTATCCAGTTTCCAGATCTTGCCTAACAATGAAACAGAAAAAGGAAAATATTAATACAAATAGTAGATAATTATACCCTCCTGGGATCCCTTCTAACTTCAACAGCAAGGTTAGAGACAGGAGATGTATCAGGACTGAAAATGCCAACTCCATTTGTCCCTACAGCAGTGGATGCCGATTCAGCAGGTAATGAATGAGTTGGTGCAGAAACAATTGCAGCGGTTGGCACAACCTGTGAAGAAATGCTGGAAGAGGGAGTCTCTTCATTTAATGGTGTATTATTGTGCCAGACTGATACCACCATAAAGTTCTTAGGGTGATGCTTCATAGTTTCTATAACTATATCTGCCATAAGGTCAGCATGAATATTGGAGATAAGAAGCTCAAGGGATTCAGCCCCTCTTTCCCCCTCAGCCAGGAGAGCACCGATCATGGCAATCATCTTTTCAGCTGCTGATAAGTCACCATCCACTAGAGAAGTGTTTGACGAATAATCACCATTTCCATCATCATTATCATCTGGAAAATCAGATGTCATTTGTGTAGAATGTGCCATATTCAGTGGTACCTCAAATTTTATTTTCTTAGCAGGCAACACTTCAGAAAGTGCAGCACTAGGGAGTCGTGAAATCTTGTTCCTAATCTGATTCCCCATTTGCAGTTCTTGAATAGCCGGTGGTTTCCCCTGGAAGCACAAATAAAGAACACAATAAACCTTTCTAATCTCAATATCAATTATGATTTAGTTGGTGAAGGGCACTATTTTCATTACCTTACTGGACCAAATTTCATGGGATGCACGAGCCATAGTTCTTGCCATTCGCTCAACTTGACGTACAATTTGATCAATTGATTCACCCGGGATTATTGCTCTCAATGCTTTGTTTATGTTTTCTCTGGACTGAATTTAACAGAATTGATGGATTGCGGAAAAATTCAATGTATGTAGTAAAATTAAAATGTATAGCAATCTGAACATCAACCTGGGCCAATGTGCTTATCCAAATTTTCATCTTTATGATAAGAAAATAATAAATTACTTAGAACAGGATGTACCTTGAAGTAAAAAAAAAAAAATCCATTAAAACACAAGGATTAAGCACAAGAACTTTACCTCAGTAAATAATAGGTGATTGCACCGTAGAAATCCTACAAAAGCAGTCCTTAGAGAGTATCGTATGCTTGAAGCATGACCTTTTTGGGATTCAATATTAGGATTGAAAGCAATCAAAGCAGAAAGAATAACTTTGTATCGAAGAGGTCTTCTCTTTACAATTGTTGCAAGACTGTCAACCATAACAAAAGATGTTAAAGAATAACAACATAAGTACACAAGAATCCTTTAGCATGCACAAACAAGAGAACTTGGGGTAAAACTATAATGGGTACATCGATGCAAATGTAACTTGAAAACACAGTTCAATAAAAGTAAAAAATGGTCATTAAAACAAAATGCATCAGTAATGTGTTATATTATTTAACTTTGTAAAGGTCCTAATTGTGATGTTATGGACTTTTTTGCAAAAGTGTAAATTTAATTGACCAAACCCTATTTTTCCCAAGCCGATGTGTTCTCCATTTTCCCACTCACAACACCCATGCCACTGCTAGTACAGGGTTCACCGCCACCTTTCTTTTCCTTCTCATGATCTCCTTTGGGATACCAGACCTCCCTTCTCCCGATCATGTTTCCCTCCAATGTTCCAACAATTGCAGAGCAATGACAGCAGCGCTTGGAAAGTGCTGTGGTTTGCAGTTTCATTGTTGTTGCATAAGAAGAACGGGCTCTCTTGGTGATTCCAATGAAGGTTGGAGATAAAAGAAAAGCTCCAAAGACCCATACAAGTGCAGTACAACGTGGCTTGATATAGGTATTGGATTAATTTCTGACATTTCTGTGGGTTTTGAAGCTGTGGGAAATTTGCTGACAACAGCCTCTCTCTTGACAAAAATTTATGTGTTTCCTTGATAAAGGTACATGCAAATAATCTAAATCTCAATCTTGCATTGGAACCATTCATTGCAATGAATTCTGCAGGTATTCAGCCAGGTATAATAGATTATAAGGCCTTAATATGTGACATGTGAAGACAATAGGGTTCAAGATGCTGAAAAATCTTTTCCAGAATCTGCTTCAACAGAACTGGAGCCCTGATGAAGTGGTTTGAACGATACTAATTGGACTTTTAAAGGGAGGGAAACCAAATTTGTGCACAGGCTAAGAATTGCAAACCCATTTCATATATGTACTATAGTTTCTCCAGAGAAACATTGAGACAAGCCATACTGCTAAAAAGATCCAAGATGTGAGGACAAATTCCCTCTATCGTGATCTACCGTCAAATTGTGAAGCATTTGCTACCTGACTGCTCGAGTAGCAGTTCACCAACTGAAGCAATTTACACTCTCATTTGGCTAATTTCAGACATGATTTTGTAAATTCTATGAGAGAGCAATTCTTCAGTTGAAAACTTGTTGGAGATTGGAAAAATGAGCCAAAATCCTACATGGTACAACTGCAAGAATGCTCCCATCAGGTAGCAACTGGAATATGTCAATGGGTAACAAGTATAGATGGCACTTGAGAATTCCATGTCATACTAACCAGATATCAAATGCCAAAAATAAGTTATTTAATCTTTGTATAAAAGAAAACCACGTATATGGAACGAGTTACAAACTCGCCTCAGAAAACTGAGCATAAAGATCCACAAGGAAAAGGAGTGCAGATTTTCCTTAGGCGAGCGGGTGTGATTTGAGTCCTCAATAGGATGAGCATTCCTGCTTGTTTCCTAAAATTATATTGTACATGATTAAACTGATGAACTAGATATTATAAAATTAACGGTGATTTTATTTTAGAAAGGAATTAGATATGCCCATCTTTACTCTTGTTGCTTGATAGTTTTCTCTATATTGCTTGTTCTTTTTATATTCTAGTTATTTATCTATTCTGTTTGTTCTCTGGTAAGAGTTACTGATTACCAAGAGAAAACTATAAATTAAAAGAAAAGTATGAAACCCAAGTGTAGTCCCCTTAAAATAACTTGAGATACTATGAGAACAATGATAAATTGCATATATTAAACGAATCAAATAATAGATAAATTATAAATGAGAATTTTTACTCTGCGCTCTATAAGAGCTGCAAATTAACAAGATAAAGAAACTTCTACCTCAGCGCTCTGGAAAAGGCAGTGTAACTAAATAAGTTATGGTAAAACAGCGAATGCACTACTTATATCATAGAGCTTCGATTGCACGCTCTAAAGGAGTTGCATGACTAATTATGTTGAATTATTAAATGGAATAAATTAACTATATTATAACGCATTGGCGCCACACCCAAAAAGGACCCCTGGGTCTTTTCGCACGTGTTTATGTTTTAGCCAAGTTATATAAAAAAAAAATTCATTAGGAGGGTTATAGGTTGACGCTGGATTAAAATTTTGTACCATGCCAGATGCAAGGTTGTAAACGGCGGTAGGCGGTGGCGGGGCGGTCAGTGACCGCCTACAGCCTAGGTCACCTAGGCGGTGCCTGTTGGGGCAATCTATGATCCGGAGTGACCATGTGTTTTGATGTTTGGGCAAAGGTTTAAGTTAGGTTCACCCTTGTGTTTAATGTGTGTATTTGAGTGTGCAGATTTTGCAGGATACACATGGACTTAGCTGGACGACTTCGAGACCGATGAAGAATGGCATAGGGAGACGAGTCGTGGGCTTGCATGCATCCGAGGGACCATGGACAAAGCAGGAACGATGAGCCGAGGGAAGCGCACTTCGAGGCATACGCAAAGGATAGCATGGGGAGACGAGCCGTGGGCTTGCATGCATCCGAGGGACGAGAGCCAAAGTCGAAGAAGGCAACAGGTCGAGGCTGCTGGATGAAGAGTCAGTTGAGTCGTGAGGGTCCGAGTGCTGAGAGAATTGTACTCGGGAAGGGAAACCCTAGGTTTAGGGGTGGACCAGTCGACTGATGCTTGGATCAGTCGACTGATGGCGGCTGGAATTCGAACGTTGGGTTGTAACGTTCGAATCCAAGTTGGACCAGTCGACTGGTGCTTGGACCAATCGACTGGTAACGGCTCTTTTCATCTATGAGCTCTATTTAAGAGAGCTCGGTTTGGCTGGCAAAGAGTTGGCGAAACAAGCTTGGGTAAAGCCTGTTAGTAGCCTACAAGTGCTCAGAAGTTGTCAAAAGATTGTAGCGAGGTTTCTCCACCCACTAGGAGCGACAAGAGCTAGCCGGAGGAGTTCCGGGGAGTTATTCACCGAAGGATCGGGATCATCCACCTTACGGAAAACTGTGGAGTAGAAGTATCATCTCCGAACCACGTAAAGGTTTGGTGTTAGTATTGTTTTAGGTTATTGTTTTAGTTTTCCGCTTGCGCTTGCTAACACGTGTAGGAAGAAAGTCGAAAAATAGCTATTCACCCCCCCCCCCTCCTAGCTAAACGTCAAGGTCCCAACAAGTAGTATCAGAGCGAGGTTCGCTCTTGTTGGAATACCGCCAAAAGAGCAAAAGTGCTAGAGGAAGATGGATTCGGAAGGTTCGCTTGGATGGGATATTCGGATCCCACCTCTATACGATCGAAATGACTTCGATTATTGGAGGAAGCGGTTGGAGACGTGGTTCCAAATGGATTGGGACCATTGGACCACATTGGAGGTTCCATTTGAAGCACCAACGAACAAGAAGGGAAAACGCCTTCGACCTCGGTATTGGACCAAGGATCGAACGGAGGAAGCGGAGGCGAATAAGGAGGTAACTAGAATTATATTAAATTTATTACCTCCATATATTGTGTCAAATGTAGGAGAATACAAGAATGTGTATGAGTTATGGAGAAAGGTGATAGCTTTACATGAAATTTGACACAAAGACAAGGAGAGGAGGAGCCCAAGGAAAAGAGGTCATTGGTCCAAGAGAAGAAGAAAGACCAATCGGAGGTTGAATCAAGTTCAACATCCGAAGAGGAGGAGAAAGTGGAATCGTCCACATCCTCAAGTGAGGAAGAAATAGAAGGAGTCTCCACGTCAAGCATTGAGGGGGAGGAAAGACCATCCTCAATGCCGGAGCAAGAAGAAGTCTCCACCTCCATCAAAGCAAAGTCAAAGGATCACATGATTTGCTTTGGGTGCAATCAAAAGGGACACTACAAGGACAAGTGTCCATTGGGTAAGAAAAAGGAGATAAACCCTAAACCCAAGTCAATTTCTTCGAAAACTAACATGGGTTGTAGGGAAAAGAACGAGAAGAAGCATATAATTTGCTTCACGAGTGGTGAGTGTGGACACTACCACACCAAGTGCCCAAAGAAAGGAGAAATCAAGAAATTGACGTATTTGAAGAAATTGGAAAAGAAGAGGAGCTCAAGTCAAGGGGGAGCTTCAAAGGTAAAGGGGAAGGCAATCCCTTATTTAAAAATAAATCTAATTTCCAATTCTTATATGCTTGTTAAGAAAAATCATGGATTTAGGTATAATAATAGGAATAGGGTGAACAAGGTAAATAATTCTAGGAAATCATTACCCAAGGCTAGACCAAAAATGACCCAAACTACTATGTCTAAGGGAAGGAAGGTGGTTAACGATCAAGGCGCAAATCCCAAGAAGGGGAGACATATGCCTAGAAAGGTGGGTAGGTCTAGGAATGTCCAAGGTGGATATGTTAACTCTAGGGTTAGAGCTCTAGAATTGGAAAATCAAGTCTTGTGGGCAAGACTTGAAGAAATGGAAAGAGTCCTAGATAGAGTCATTATTGGACCTAGGGGACTTGACATGTGTTTGGGTGTTCAAAACCCCCAAAAATGTCAAATTGGGTGCATCTAAGGCAAATGGAAAAAAATATGCTAGGGTAGCATATAATTATGCCAAGGATGGAAGATTAAGGAATGGCAAGGGAAAGTCATTTCAAGGGAAGAAGAAGAACTTAACCAAGGATAAGGTGTCCAAAGTTGAGAAAGTTAAGGTTGTAAGCCAAGAGTCACCGGAAGTACACCGTTGTCGCCTAGTGTTTGTTGAGTCACCTAGGGAGGTGGCTAAGGCTAAGAGCTCAAGGGGGAGCTCTAGGAGTCAAGTTGAGACCCATGGTCTATGGATCTCGAGAGGATTTCTCTCGGAAATCTAGATGGGTCATGGAGTGTGCCAAAGGATGTGGAGACGGATTTGAAGTCTCAATCCTAGGGATTTGACACATTGGGTTTAAGAATTATGCATAAAATATGGCATTGGGGTCATATTGCATGAAAGTTGGTTTTTGATTTATAGATGTCATGTAAAGCAATGTTGGGGATGCATTGTGGTTTGCTATGGCCAGATACATCAAGAGGAGATCAAAACTATGACTTTAGGTCAAGATTCAATTGAACTATTTAGCTAGTTTTAGGTTTTGTGTCAATCTTGGGATTGGTGATAGATACATTTTTAATGTATTTTTCCCAAGTAGACACGGGCACCACAAATCTCTTCACAAAACTTGGGAATTTTTGGAGTGCATTTTTGAAATTTGGTCAAAAATGCTGAAAATAGAGTTTTCAGGGTACCAGTCGACTGGTAACAGTGCTGTCGGAGAGAGACTAGCTACTGTATGGTTTTTCGATAGGGATCAGTCGACTGGTAACTGTCGCAGTCGACTGATATAGGCTGAAACTGTTTTTCAGCAATCGAAAAGTGTCATAATGATGTAAAACAAGTGTATAATCTTATGGGGGTTAATACACTTTGTTTATGATCATTAGAGGTTAAAGGATCTAATAAGAGGGAAATTGTTAGAGTCCTTTTGATGTATGGCAAAGGGGGAGAAGTGTTGGGTTTAAGTGAGAAACGAAACACGTCCTTGCAAGAAATCCTAGGTTAAGGGGGAGCTTAGGTAAAGGAGGAGCATTGTTGCTCATTTTTGGTGGCAAAGGGGAACCTTGGGAAGGATCTTAAAAAGCCTTTGTAAGTCCAATATAGGGGGAGTCTTGGAGAGGTTTTAAAAAGCCCGGTTGGTAAAAGTCCTAAACTCATTGGGGAGGTTAGGTGTGGGGATGCCTTGTGATAGGATCCATGCATGTTTGCATTGCATACGCATTGGCGGTATAAGTCCAAGGTGAAGCTTTGGCAACGTAAGTCCAAATGGTTATTAGCATTGTATTTGCTATTTGTTTTCTCTAACTTAAACGTATTGCCAAACATCAAAAAAGAGGAGATTGTTGGGGCAATCTATGGTCCAGAGTGACTATGTGTTTTGATGTTTGGGCAAAGGGTATAAGTTAGGTTCACCCTTGTGTTTGATGTGTGTATTTGAGTATGCAGGTTTTGCAGGATACACATGGACTTAGCTAGACGGCTTCGGGACCGATAAAGGATGGCATGGGGAGACGAACCGTGGACTTGCATGCATCCGAGGGACCGTGGACAAAGCAGGAACGATGAGCCGAGGGAAGCGCACTTCGAGGTATACGCGAAGGATGACATGGGGAGACGAGCCGTGGGCTTGCATACATCCGAGGGACGAGAGCCAAAGTTGAAGAAGGCTTGAAGGCAACAGGTCGAGACTGCTGGAAGCAGGAGCAATGAGCGGAGGGAAGCGCACTTCGAGGCATACGCGAAGGATGGCATGGGGAGACGAGCCATGGGCTTGCATGCATCCGAGGGACAAGAGCCAAAGTCAAAGAAAGCTTAAAGGCAACAGGTCGAGGCTGCTGGATGAAGGGCCAGCTGAGTCGTGAGGGTCCGAGTGCTGAGAGAATTGTACTCAGGAAGGGAAACCCTAGGTTTAGGGGTGGACCTAAAACTGATGCTTGGATCAGTCGACTTTTAAAGTGCACAGAAAGATTAGTCGACTGATCCTAGGATCAGTCGACTGATAGCGGCTGGAATTCGAACGTTGGGTTGTAACGTTCGAATCTAAGTTGGACCAGTCGACTGGTAACGGCTCTTTTCAGCTATGAGTTCTATTTAAGAGAGCTCGGTTTGGCTGGGAAAGAGTTAGCGAAACAAGCTTGTGTAAAGCATGTTAGTAGCCTACAAGTGCTCAGAAGTTATCAAAAGATTGTGGCGAGGTTTCTCCACCCACAAGGAGCGACAAAACTAGCCGGAGGTGTTCCGGGGAGTCATCCACCGAAGATCGGGATCGTCCACCTTACGGACAGCCGTGGAGTAGGAGTATCATCTCCGAACCACGTAAAGGTTTGGTGTTAGCATTGTTTTAGGTTATTGTTTTAGTTTTCCGCTTGCGCTTGCTAACACGTGTAGGAAGAAAGTCGAAAAATAGCTATTCACCCCCCCCCCTCTAGCTAAACGTCAAGGTCCCAACAGTGCCTAGGCGGTTGAATTTTTTTATGCATAAATAAGTTTCATCCAATACAATAAAATTATATAAGGCACAAAGAAATATATAAATGTAACTAACAAAGTAATAAAAATTCATCCTCATATTAATACTAAAAAGTAATATCGTTATTTATACCAAAAGTCAAATTTTAAAATTTAAAATTTAAAATTTTAACCCAACATGGCAATAGTTCACAAGTATTAGACTCAACATAACTAATCTTCTAAATCATCTGAACATGCACCCTCAACTACATCCATAAGCCTTTCATCATTGGATTCAAAATCAGCATCTTCATTTTCTTCCTCTGATGTATCTAAATCCTCATCAAGTTCTCTAATGGAGATGTTTCTTGTGCTTCTCCTTCATTGTAGCACTTCATCTGCTCCCGAGGCCTCCGCCACCATCTCCAAGTAAGTCCCAAACCCGGTTCCACCTCATCTTCATCACCGCCATCAACAAGTCATTCTTGAGCTTCACTAGCTTGAGAGGATAAAAACAAATCTCCACCCATTTCTCTTTTACTTTTCTTCTTCATAAGTTTGGTGTTGAATTTGACATATACAAGATCATTTAATCTTGATGTCTCGAGTCTTTTCATCTTCTTAGTATGTATCTAAACAATTAGAAAATTAATAAATTATTAAAAACTAATAAAAAGAAAGAATAGATAACATAATCTATGAATTACTATTTACCCCTTCAAATTGGCTCCAATTTCTTTCACACCCCGATGAACTACTTGTCAAAGAAAGAAATCTCATTGTCATTCTTTGTAAGTTTGGAGTGTCACCGTCATAATTGAACCACCATCCAACTTAAACAAATAAAGAGACAAAAAAAATTACATTAAAAATAGTTAAGAGACAGGTATATTAGTGAATAGAAATAAAGGAATGACTAAAGAGATATACTTGGATCAAAATCATGGTACACATCCACCTTTTCATATGCTGCGACCACCATTTTTCTTCCAAAGTTCCCGAATTTACTCTTATACTTCAATAATTCATCATTAGAAATGGTGAATTGTATGTCCTCGTCGGTGGGAAAAATTCTCTCAATACAATTCAAGAACTCATTCATAACATTGATGTCATTTTGTATGCTTGGATCTTTGAAGTAAAAAATCGGATTCAACAAGCGGCATAATGCAAAGGACTATCAAGTCTACCCTTAGACTTCTCATCAATAATCTTCAAAATAGGGGTGACATTTTCTCCTTTTTTGAAAGTCTTTCTAATCCTTTCCTTGGGTTGTTTAAGTGCACCAAATAAAAGGTCATTGAGGGTTTTTTGTTACCGTCAACAAGGCGTAAAACTTTTACTAAAGGGGTGAAAACATTCAAAGCCAAAGAAACACCATTCCAAAAAGAAATACTTGTTACTGTCGCCTCCGCCGCTTTCCCCTTCACACTACTCCTTAGTTTTGTATTGCTCTACTCCTCAAATATAGACATAAGTCTTAATTGATCTTTCTTATCTTTAAGACTTTCCAAGGTCAAAAATAAAGTAGCAAATCTAGTCACCCCGGGCCTCACAATCTCTTTTCTTGGTATATTTTCTCATAATAGCCAAAGTCCTATGATGTGAATAGATGAACATTGTTAGGTCTTTACTTTCTCAACTATTCCTTTAAACTTGAGTAGCTTTCCAATTGCTTCCATGAGGTTGATTGTATGCGTCGCACAAGAGGTCCAGAAAAATTGAGGTTGTGTAACCTTCAACAACTCCACCGCCGCCATATTATTTATCGCATTGTCGCTCACTACTTGAACAACATGTTGAGGACCAATTTGATTAATATAGTTTTCCATAAACTCAAAGATGTAAGCTCCAGTGTGTACCTCCATAGATTCTTCAATAGCACCCAGAAATGAAGTGTCTAGTTTGCAATTAACACATAAATTCATAATGTTTCTCCTCTTGCGATCCGTCCATGCATCGGTCATAATTGAACATCCATTTTTCATCCACTCTTCTTCATGTTTTTTCAAAGATAATTTGGTTCTCTCTACTTCTTGTTTCAAAAGTGGCTCTCTTAGAAGATATTGACTTGGAGGTTTGTAGCTCGGACCAAATTGGCCAACCGCCTCTACAAATTGTCAAAAACTTTGATTGTCAATTGCATGAAAAGGAATCTCCGCCTCATAAATCCATCTTGCAAGGTACTCATGCACATCATTTGTAAACTTTAACTTCAATGCATCATTAATATTTTGTTGTCTTGTCTTTGTTGGATCGATTGCAGATGTCCACTTATCAATAGGCCCAAGGTGCTTTGTTCATCCTCTAAATCAACAAATTCAACACCTATATTCACTTCCACACTCTCTTCTTTTAGTTCTTCCACTCTGTCTCGCTTCTTATTCTTGTAATTTTCAAGATAAGCTCTTGCTCTTTTTTTATCTTCATCGGATGCTTTAGTGCATGCTTCAACCTGTACAACAATACCCGCAATATGATGCTTCATCCGATAAACTCCTCCCTTAATAACCTTCTTACACAATTTGCATGTGATCTAATCTCTTTTTTTCTTTGCAATACAACACTCCATAATCCCAAGCAATATCAGTAGATTTTCGCTTCAATTCCACATCCGGTTGATTCTCATTTTCTGTCATTAATTTCAATAATCAAATAAAAAATAAAAATTAGAAGTTAGAATAAAAATTTATTAAAAATAATAAAATATATTGACTAATATTCTAATAATTACAAATAAAAAATAGAAAAAAAAAGTCAAAAAATAGAAAAAAATGAAAAAGAAAGAAAAAGAAAAAATGAAACAAAAAAATCAGGAAAAAACAAAAGATCAGAAAAAACAAAAAAAAAAAAAAAAAAAAAAAAAAAAAAAAAAAAACAAAAAAAAATCTGAAAAAAAAAATACAAAAAAAAAAAAGAAAAAAAAAAAAAAAAAAAAAAAAAATTGAAAAACAAGAAAAATATCAGAAACAACAAAAAATAAAAAAAAAATTCAGAAACAAACAAATAAAAAAATAAAAAATACCCAAAAAACAAAACAGAAAAAAATTAAAAAAAAAAAGAAAACAACTTAAAACCTAATTCGCGAGTCACGATGTCGCCGCACTCATCGCGCAGGCGCAGAGTCGTCGCCAGACCCAGGCGACGCGTTCGGCGGCATTGCCGGGCTCCGGCGATGCGTCCGACCGCTTCACAGGGCTCAGGCGACCCATCCATGCACGCGCGACAAGTCCGACGCGACGTCTTTCACGCGAAAACAATTCGAAATCAAGATTAAGTTTTTGAAAACCTTACGAGTAGACGACAAATGATCGATGGCAGTGGCAGATCGCAGCGACGGGCAACAACAGCTACGAATTGACGAAAGAGGCGACGGAGGTGGCAGGAAGCCAAGCGAAAGGTTTTTTTTCCTTACACGTAAATCTCCGCCTTAAATACCGCCTCTGACAAAATCGGGGCAGATTTGAGCCGCCTCCCGCCCAGGCGACCACCTGGGACGCCATTTAGAACACTGGCCAGATGAAATGAGTACAATCTGTCGTTCTATTTGCCACACGACACATAGACCGCAGGTCGTCATGAGTTCGCAAGGGCAGGGGACTCCACAACCCCATAGAGGTCGCTACGAAATCATGGGGGCCTCCGAGGCCCCACGAAGGTCACCGCTGGATCACAACACCTCCACGATCTCTTTATATATATATATATATTACATTTTTATTTTTTAATATTTAAGTTAAAATTTTTAATTTTAATTAATATATTTTATATTTAAAAAATATCGAATCATATCAGCACGACACGATATAGTACCGAAATCGTATCATTTCAATCATAAACCAAAATTTTGATATAGGTCAAAATTTTAAACCATGGATTGAAGTTAATTACGAGTGAATTGTTATATATATATATATATATATATATATAGTGAGTGTCTCGTCTAGCTTTTATTTATGATGTATTCTTATAAGATGGATTGTGGGTCGCCCACACTCTATTTTTATTCTATATATGATGCCTTCTCATACTAGGTAGATTTAGGTCATTCATCTTTATATATGAAGTATTTTTTTAATTGGTGGATTGCAAGTCATTCGCTTTATTTATAAATTATGTTGATATTGGTGTAAAAATAAAATAAAATTGAAAATGTGTAACATTGTAAAAGAGAAAACAAAGAGGAAATGATGAAACTAATTAAAAAGGAACAAAGAAGAATAATGAGAAAGGAGGTGATGCAGAGATAATGCCATGATGCTAAAAGATAATGAAACAAAATTTATAGAGATTTGTTTTTGCCTTCTATGATATGATACATGCACATTTTTTCTTACCACACTTTGCACTTATGTGCTCACTCCCTTTTTTTTTATTATATCCAGATTTGCAAACTTGAGGCGATCTTCGAGATTTGGATAATATTACTAGATAGTTTTACTTAGTACTCAATCACAATATTGGAGACGGTTCTATTAGATCTCACTCATTTTTATTTTTCCTTATTGAATGAATTATTGCTTTTATGCATTTTGATTTCTGTGTATTTTCTCATTGTCAACATGAGTCCAATTATGTCAGTCAGTATGAGTCTAGTTATGTTGTAATCATGAGTCAAACATTATGTCATCATATTTTTATATTATTTAATGAATTGTTCAGCATTTATTAGTTATGGCTTTGAGCATCCTTAGTAGTGTTATGATGCAATGATGGATATTGTCATGAGTAGGGAGGCTCTCCCTTTTATAGGGATGGAAGTCTTTAGGTCGTGACAATAAGTATTAAAAATAAAAGATGCAAACTAAAACATTTAGGGGGCGTTTGGTTTGCTTGTTTTCCATTTTCATTTTCCGTAGAAAATGCGGTTTTATGAAAAATGTATTTGGTTTATATTTTCCAGTCTTGTTTTCCAGAAAAAGATATAACGTTTTCTGGAAAACTAGAGAATGAAATCAAGTCATTTTTCAGAAAATGAGAAAATGCGATTTTCTGAAAATGAAAATAGAAAATGGAGTAAACCAAACGCCCCCTTGATCTCTTTGACAACTTGGCGAGAAGTATTAACTGTAGACTTATAGAAACAAAATCAACCATTGTATAATTAGCTTTACTAAATTATTTCATTGCCCCATTTCTTGTCTTCGGAAACAGAGACATTTAATGCACAATACATGGTATCATGTATGAGATCAGAGATTTTATTTATGAGTGCTAAATCATGAATAAGGATGCGAAAATTGCCAGCCCTGTACAAGGACCCAAACAAAGCAGTGTTTCTGTTACTCGTGCTCGGGTTATCCCTCCCATACCATTGAGACTCAACCCTAACGAGGTTGTCTTGTCAAAAATCTAGAACACTATGTTTGCACACTTGATAATGTGAAAGGTTTGACATCTAGATCCATCCATATGTCAGCACAGAGTGATGACCGCTGGAAGGCACAAAGTCAATAATCACACATGAAAACTAGGAAATCATATGCCAAGCCTAAAAATAAAAGACTAAAAACAAAAGACTCGGTTCCTAGTAATTAATACTTATTGGAGCAGTCCATAATATCATTCATTTTTCCGTTACAGCAGTCCATAATATCATTCATGACAAAATTACAGCAATCAAACCCGCATTTGCATCATCATTACAGCAATCAAACCCGCATTTATCCATTAAAGCAGTCCATAATATCATTCATTTTCTACCTACTGACCAAGCAATCAATCAAAATTACATCATCGTTCGAGCAAACATGCATTTGCCTCAAAAAACAAAGAATAATTGAATTTGAAATCCAGATGAGCAACACACAGTTATTGTCAGCAATCATGAGGATGTCATTTCACACTGGTATGCAAATGCCCAGAACAAAATGAAATATAATGTTTTTGCAAGAGTGGAAAATATCATTCATGACAGCAGAATCAGTTTACCAATACGATAATGTAGATACAATAGTGATGTAACTCTTACGCGTTAATGATAGCAATGACAAAAGAACCATGGAAGGTATTGGCAGACTGCAAAACATCAAGAAGAAAATTGAGAGCTCTATCTGCTTCAATTTCCAGAGCAGCTGGATTGAGAATTGAATTATTGATTGGCAACTGTGAAACATTAAATCTCATGAATTTCCCTGAGAAACAAATTGGAAGAATATCCTAATATCAGTTCCAAATTCCCTTATGGATTTTCAAGGAAGTAGAGAACTGAGTAAAGTTGGAAATGGATTGTACATGAGGAATGTGATGAGTTAGAATTGTACCTTGAGTAGAAAATACTCCATTATCCTCAGCAGGTGTAAAATACAAAATACAAGTTTCTATAAATTTTAGAGCAGGCACCTTTATCCCAATAGACCCCGGCTACAAGAAAATATGACCAAGAAGCTCCAATCAAAAGAAATTCCAGTGGGTATTATCACACAGAGAGGAGAGAAGGAAGAAAGAAAAATGGAAGACTGTAAGAGAATTAATTCCAAGTGTTAAATTCATTGGCACATTAGGCAATGTAACACAGATTCTTTAATGAACTAGAATGAATCTTAAAAATCCATATGCTAGAAAACAAGTGCAAACTATCAATTATTTAGAAGAGGAAACATGGATTGATAATTCACAAGAATAGCTCAGGGGAGTTGAAGGATACCCCCATCAAAATTGCAGAGACTGACTCCATAAATTTAACCATCCAAGACCACAACTCTTCAAGCCATTGCTCAATTTTACCAGAACCATGTAACTGCAAAGTAGTGAAACAGTATTAATGACAAAAGTATGAATAACAACAAGAAAACAAGAAACTAAGAAATTTATCATGCATTGCAATCGAGCAGAGAAAAGAAAGATGAAAACTGGCAAAAACCTTCAGAATAATGGTAAATGATATTCTCAAATACACAAAAAATAATAATAAAAAATAAAACACACACTTTTACTATTGCATAATCAAATGTTGTGGAAGTATTGTTCCAGCCTTATAGTAAAATTGACGTGCTAAGCAGTATCATTACATAGGTGCAAAAGAATCAGAAGGTAACAGGAATATAGATACATTTTCTTGCAGCATATTCCCATTTAAGTATCCAACATTATTAATGTCAACCTTCGACGCTGATGAAGAAAGTGAAGGGTCCCTTTAGCTTCTAAACATAAAATTAAGTCAACAATCTCATGGACCTTAGCATTTATCTTCGCTGTAATTGTTCTAAAGCCAGGATATTACTAGGCATCACCAGCAATATAGTCTTACATAGACTTCAACAGCTACCCAAATAGTTAAGATGCACAGCTTATTGTTGTTGTATTTTGTAAAAAAGCATCAACTTTATACAACTGAATGCATCTGGTCATTTGTTTCTGATAGCAAGGATTCACATAATTTTGCCACAAGATGGGTAGTAGTCATTCATTTATATGCTACAGCAACATCTGCCATGTGCCAATAACCAAATTCCATAGGTCAATCAGGTGCTAGTGAGTAGATGTAAACCACATATGCTAATTACATTTTTAGTAACTTCAACAACCATGTATTTTACCCCATACTGGCATACTGAATAGGATACAAACCTATACAACCTTGTACTAGAAAATGATTTAAGAAACTGGAAACAATATAGAATTTTATTTAAACCAACCAGAGTTCTATTTCATTCCATGCAACATTAATTAGATTTTAACAATTGCAACCAAGCACAGAAGACACATAAAAAATTCAATAAATATCAAAAAGATACACGTTAGGGAAGAATGTTTATTGAATACATTGATCGTGGAAAGATAATAGTCAGATCATGGAAAGATAGTAGTCATTGACTCACTGATTCTTTCAAAACATGAAAATGAAAAAGAACATTATAGAAGGTTTCAAACACCTTGCAAATAATATGCAGTTGACTCACTGCATAAGCTTATGCTATATAAGGTATATACAAACAATACTAAAATATTAAAAAATATTTGAATTGATATTTAGAATATTTATCTCTTACAAAACAACTTTTTACGTGAACACTCACAAATTACCAAATAAGGTAGCTTAGGATATTTACTCAAATATTAGAATAAATGAAGTGAGTAAGATTTTTAACATGTAGATTATATAGGCTATTAGCAGCCACTAACTCGTTATGTTGTCCCCTTCAAAATCCGCTTACATGGCTGCTTATGCAGTTCAAATGGAGGCTTCTTAAAGCCATCATAATTTTTATCTTGCAATCAATTTAGAGCCATGATAATTATATCCTGTAATCATTGTTCTATCTTAAGAATAAGTATACTTATTCCAGATTTGGTTTAAGTAAAAAAAAGTCCAATATTGGTTAACGAAGGAATTACAACACTAGATTATTGATGACACAATATTAAACAGTTCATTGAAAATAACTGTGCTATCACAAACTGTTCAGTAACAACAATCTTTTTCAAAAACTAACCTACAGCTGGTTCAGCAATGCTGAAACCTCCAGATCCGAAAACAGTGACAATTATCATATGAAACTAGACAAACAAATCACTTTCTGTTTAAACTCCAAATCTAGACAAAAGTATTCTGTTGTCATGATTAAGCTTCAAATTATTCCTGATAAGTAACAGACAACAATAACAATAACGCGAAGTTGTTTCTGCTTCCGATCACGAAGACAGCTATGAAACATATGATTATTAAATCAAGTATCCTTCTATGCTAATTCATTTAATGTATATGTTAGTTGATTGTCTGACATTTAGCCCAGGATATCCAGCAATTAAGAAACGAATCGAATCTGTACACTCACATTATATATATTCTAGATAAGAAAATAAGAACACTAGCTCTACTACCATGTTAAATTTGTTATACAAAAAACCTTTTAGTATAATAATGAGAATAAGAACAAAAATTGGCACCAAAGCTAGTGGGCTATGCTTAATAAGTTTGTTTCCAACACATAATCACATTCAATTTAAAAACAAAAACAAACAAAACGGAAGTCACACCTGATAGGCTTCATCTCATAGTAAGAGGTTGTAAATCAACACTTTCAAATGATAATAATCTAGTAGAATTCCATGAAGAAATTCAACAATAGAGAAGAATTCAAGAAGCTAATCACAAATCATTAAAAACAGTTTGTTGTGATTGAAGAAATTTGAGATTGCAGTATATGTTATCATAAGAGCAGAAAGTTCTTTTATATTTCTAAGAAAAGACAGCCCCAAATCATAGAGCCCGCACTAAGATACAGAACCTGGTATGTTCTTGGCAAATTATGCAAATAAAACTTCAATTTTTCTATTCAATTTCTTGATAACGTTCAGTAACAAAAGTAAAACATAAGCAGTTCAATTGATAAAACCTAAAAAAACATAGATCAACAGCAAAAACTAATCCAGGAAAATACAACAACAATGTTGTTCTATTGTTCAGTCAACAAATCTAGGGGACCTCAATTTTCTTTTGGATCTGAACTGCAAATTGCCTGAAGATATATATTTATTTTGAGAGATTTAATTGCTGCAATTCATCTTTCAAAAATTCAGAAAAATGCAAAACACTACATCAAATGCGACAAGATTTAGATGCACTGCAAAGCCACTGATATGAAGTGCAGGCATGCTAGAGTTAAAATCAACCACCCTCCCTCTTATTGTTATTCTTATGAATTTTAGTGTATTATGGGGAAGCACATATTGTGTAGTATTGGGACCGAGTTTTTTATTATAACAAGTTCAACGGCAAAATCAATGAAATTATGAAGTTTTAACTGACATGTTAAGCAATGTACTCAACTTGATGGAGGCACAGGTTCTCTTTATATTTGACTTAGTCATGGCAAATTGAAACAAAATGTATCAATTTCATGCGTAACATCATGTGGGTGTACCTGCCAGTTCACGGTCTAAATGACTGGAAGTATGAAAGAAAATCAATATTACATGATTGTGATTGTCATATAAGTTGCATATAGGATCATTTGCAGATTCACAGTTTTCAATTGTTCCCTTTATGATGACTTACAATTAGCCATCATAAAAGAATTAAAAGGGAAAAACCGAATGCTCGGCAAGATTGACATGATAAACATCAGCTTTTATAGTGTTCAAATAATTTGGTGTAGAATGGGGCACACCGGTGCACTAATCTCCCACCAATACAGGGTGATGGGGAAGGCCTTACCCTGCATTACAAGAGGCTATTTTGGCAACTTGAACCTGTGACCTTCAGATCATACACAATAACCAAAGCTCCCCTTCAAATAATTTGGTGTCGAATGAAAATGGAAAAACATCAACTAGCAAAAATATTAATAATAATGTTGATATCATAGTTCCAAATAGCAGTCTATTGGGCATTCGACATTAGCTAGAAAACGGAAGGAAGCCATTTGCCTAGTGAATTAGCAGCCTCCTTTAAACAACTGTTGAAGAAATCAGTCCAGGCAGTCCAAGCAATTCATTAAAAAAAATAGTTTATTTAACTTCTTTATAAATTTTTCTCCTCCTATAGAGGACTAGTTGTTATAAACATTCATAGCATCTTGTTATATTTTGATATTATAGCCTGATGCTAGTTTAGCTTACTTGATTATTTTGTTATATTGTTATTTGTTTCCTTATCATGTTAATATGAATTTGTAAATTTTATGGATACACTTATGTGTTTTTTTCGTTACAATGTGGAATATAATGGGTCTTGTTATGTGTTCATCTACCAACTGCTCGGTTGTTTACTTGCCATTGTAAACTTGATTGAATTGATTAATACAATTTATTTAAAATAAATATAAAATAATAATTTTATGATGATCATCTAAGCTGCGCTATGCAACCGGTCAACTAACTTTTAAAACCTTGTTTGAAATAGGACAACATATCTTTAAATTTAAAACAACTTGATTGTTAACCAATCTCTCGAGTCAAATTCCAAGACAAACAATCTCATCACAAATGATTGGATGGAAGTATTAAATTAAAGCAAGATTGGCAAACATTTAATAATCAAGTGTTACTACCATAACAATAAAGATGGTTCAAATTTTACATGAACAATCTCATAAGAATCTGCTAGTGTGTGTTCTACAAACAACACCTGGAGTGCAATTTCTTCTAAAACAGCACCAAATAAAGCCGCCCCACTAGAAATTGACTGTTTAACAACAAACAAGTCTTGGTGTCTCAAAGTTGTCAACAAGTTTGGCATCAGAACAATTAACTTTTCTGACACCTTGGGACCAAGATCCTTCAACAACCTGCCATTATTCAACTAAGTTGTTAGTAACTATAACACAGAAAAATGAAATGAGATTTTCAAATAGAAAATTTCTATTCCTTCAAAACTTAACAATGAAATCATAGAAACAATATTAAGGTGGCTGTAAAAACCCACTTGTTGCAATGGCAACACATTCATTGGCTTGCAAATCCAGTAGCATAACTTGGCATGCTAAACAAACCACAGTGGTTTTCTCAACTTGCATCAACTTCAATACCATGCAATCAATTAATTGGTTGGCAAACATCATGGAAAGTAGGAAAGTCTACTTGCAACCAGTATAGCCTTGAAACCAGTGGCAGGGTCGATCAGAAATGTATAAGAGGCAGCAAGTTTTATGGTTTCGACCAATAAAATATAAAATATTAAGGCATGGTCAAGTATGATTTGATTTAATTATGGCAACCCCATCAAACGTACATGGAACAAGATTTGGTTAATTTAAAATATATAAATAGCAATAGCCAGAGATTTATAAAATAAGATTGGTGTGGACTCCAATTAGTTGGAACTCACGGGTTTATATTCTTGTTATTATACCTATGTATAAGATTCCCATTAAGACTGGAACTAGTAGAGCCAATGCAGCAGGACTTTCCATGTAAGCTGCTTCCAAGACCTTGCCACTAAGTTCAACTCAAATAATTTAATTTTACTACAAAAATATAAAATTGTTCACAATTACTCTGTGATTATATAAAAAAAAATGGGGATGTAAATTGTAGAAAAATTGTGCGTAAAATTTTTTTAGTCAACATATTCAATATTCTTCCATGATCAGCAACAAAGCTCAATCAATTGGAAGTGGCGTCTGTATATTTATCAGAACAAATGGATTTGAACTTCTCCAAGGTTATTTTAGGGGGAAAAAAACTTGGATTATTAGGGTAGGGAGACACCAAATAGGTTATGAAAGAGTTCTTAAGAACCCTAACACAAAAAGGGAAAAAAAGATTTTTTTCACCATGAAAATGATATTTCGACCACAATTCTTGACGTTCTTTCACCAAATAAATCATTGTATATTTATCCAAACAAATGGATTTGAACTTCTCGAAGGTTATTTTAGGGGAAAAAACATAGATTATTAGGGTAGGGAGACACCAAATAGGTTATGAAAGGGTTCATAAGATCCCTAACACAAAAGGAAAAAAAACGAATTTTTCCATCATGAAACTGAAATTTCGACCACTATTCTTGACTTTCTTTCACCAAATAAATCATTAATCAACTGTTTCCGGCCCCAAAACGATTCCAGGCACTCACAGTTCACCATGAACAAAAGTAAGCATAAGGAGGGCGACATCTTACTCGAGAGCTCGAAGAGAGTCTCTGAAAACCGCAACACCGGATTTGGGCGGGGCATCCAGCCCGTCGGGTGAAGCCGCAAAACCTTCCGCCATCCCACCACCGTCTTCGGCGGCCATGGGGAACACGAGCCGACCCTAATGGAACCCTAAAATGGTTCCGGCGATGGGAGGGGACGCGCAGCAACTCAGCCCTGCTGCTGCGGCGGGTTAACTTCTAGGGTTTGTCAGTAATCGAATCAGAACCAGGAAGTAGGGGGTTCGGATAAATAATTACAAAATACCAAATATAAATAAAAACCAATATTAAATTAAATAGTAATAACTCCGATTCGGATTTTCAGTAACCAACGATTCAGTTAGTTCGAAAAAAAAAAAAAAAAAAAAAAAATGCTTAAGCTCGATTATTATCACGTGTAACGTTCAGATGTAATCATCGATCTTATCAGTATTATTTACGTTTCGATTTCGATTTTTTATCGAATTTTTTTTTTCTTTTTTATTTGATGACCAAAGCGGTAGAGATCTTGTCGGCTTTTTTTTTTTTTTTTTTTTTTTTTTTTTTTTTTTTTTTTTTTTTTTTTTATGTTTTTCACGGACGAATCCAAGGATAATACCGATCACCAGTAGAACGATGTTTGTATTACATGAACATCAATCGGATCGTGTGCCAGTAAGAATCTTCTTGTATACGGTCGTCCTTTAAGAACATAAAAAAAACAAAAAACTAATATATTTAAAAAAAAAAAAATATACTATCACTCGCTAAATCTATCTATAAGGTTTCTGAGTCTTACGCCTTGGGAATATTAAATTATTAAAAAAAATAATAATATTAAATAATAAACTTAACAATAATCTGAAAAGAAAAAAAAAAAATAAAAAAAAAATAATTATAAAAAAAAAAAAAAATAAAAAAAGAGATGAAGATAATATAAATAATAGTAATTAATATAAAAAAAAAAAAAAAAAAAAAAAAACATTAGGATATCCTTATAATCTTGTCGTGATTCTGGTAATCCATGCCAGATTATAGAAAAACACGCATCTATCAGTCTAATCGTAATTACTCGATTATTTTTACGTTATTTGTTATTTTAAAATTATAATAGTAACCTACGATTAATTATTATAGCGTGCCACGAAACTTAATATATACTTATTATAATATATATATATATATTATAATATATATATATATATTATATATATATATATATATATATATATATATATATATTATTGAGTAACTATTATAATTATTTTAAAATGATTTTGATATTTAAAGTGATTTTAATTAAGTTTAAATAATTTTCATGCAATTAGTAAAGAATATTTTGATGTAATAGTATTTAGAGTTTAAAATTTATGATTTAAGATTTTAAAACTTAGGGTTAAATTATAATGTGAAGAAGCTTCTCGATAGTTATTATAATGTATAAAAATTATTCGGTAGCTTTTACAATATATAGAAGTTACTAAGTAGCTACTATAATGTAAAAGATTAACTATTTTGATGGTAAAAATTTGATTTAGAATTCAATATTTTAAAATTTAGAATTTATCCATAAAATATATAAGTTTTGCAATATCTACTCTAACGTGTAGAAATTACTTGTACTACAAGAATAATAATCTTTATAACACATAAATGATCTTATAGTATTTTTTTGTGACACTAAAATTTTAGTGATATTATAAAAAAAATAATAATTGAGAGAGTGAAAATCATAATGAATGACGTGGCACCTTACATGCACGATCTTCAACGGGTTCACCATGCCTCCTAGGGTATAATTTGATTCGGGACGGCGGCTGAAGGTCGTCGATGGTGTCCAAGCGATGATCGAATGTGTGCATATAAAATGTCACGTTATGCCAAATCGTTCACTATAATTTTTACTCTTCCATTTTTACTCTCCCTATCATTGTTCGTACAGAAAAATATTTTATAAAGTGATATCGTTTTAGATCCTCCTTGCATTCCTAACATTTGATAATATCATTATACAATATTAATGTTAACTTTAAAAAGTCTAAATATAGGGATATAATGTCAGTCTAAAATATTAAAAAAATCATATTTTGAGGGCATTTATTTTGACATTTATAAATATCTTATATTTTTATAAGTACAATAAAAATGGTAAGTAAAAGATAATTTATAAAATCATTTTAAAATGTCACTTTAAATAATCTATGATGATATTAATAATTATCATTATAATAATTTATAAAAGACATTATAAATATTCATTAATATTTATTTAAAATATATAACTTAAATTTAATATTTACACATTGTCACTAGGGGTGAGCAAAAATTTAGAAAAATCGAATTAACTGAACCGAACCGATTGAATTTTGAAATTCGGTTTTCGTTTTTTTTAAATTTTGGTTCGGTTTTTCGTTTAAATCGGTTCGGTTTCGGTTTTGATTTTTGTAATTCGGTTAAACCGAATAAATATATTAATTTAATTATTTTTTATTTAAAAATATAATTAATTAAATAAAATCTGATAATTTTAATTAAAAATCAAATTAAATTTAAAATTTCGGTTAATTCGGTCAAAAACCGAATTAACCGAAAAAATCGGTTCGATAAGTTCGATTTTGGTAAAAAATTCGATCGGTTCGGTTGGTTCAAAAAAAAATCAGTTAATTCGGTTTTCGGTTTGGTCGGTTCGGTTTTGACCGAATGTACACCCCTAATTGTCACAATTTATCCATTGTTTAGAATAGAAAAAATTACAAAATACAAATTAAAGTGGTAATAGATATTTCTATTTATTTAACAATCATTTGAATCAAATTTATAAATATAATATTAATGATTAACATTCAAAACTACACACTACACCATATTAAGTTAGAACTAACAAATAAAAGAGTGCTCATTAAAGAACATATAAAAAGCGGGCTCTTCATTAAAGAACATATAAAAATGCCCATTAATTACATATAATTCTAAACTCAACAAATCTAAATTGTAAGGAAAACAATTGATTATTTGAATTTCCACGTAAATATTGTTTCACTAAATTATATATATATATATACTACTATATTTGTTTTAGGAAACTGAAAGGTAGATGTGGTGGCAAAAGACAATATGCTTGTCTTTAATATCCCCGTCAATCCGTCTCAAAATCAACATGAAAGAGATAAATCATGAGGATTATTAATTCGAATATTGTAGCTAGTGCATATTAACTTTATAAATTTTGATTTTTATATTTTATGATAATAACACTCAATTACTAATTATCAGACTATCTTACAAGAACTAAAATAAAAAATAGATGTGGCTGCTGTAGTTTGATGTTAAGACAGCAAGAGTAAGATGATTTTGTATTGCCTATTGCCTCAATGCAACACTTTTTGATCTCTTTTTGTCTTTTCTTTATTTTTTTTCTCCTCGTCATTGGTGTCAACTGTCAATAGTGTCTCCTCTTGGCTTCCATTGAAAATATGGGAGGAACAAGCGAGTTTTCACTTGTTTCTTTTCTATTTACGCCGTCACCTTCAACTTCAAGTGCTACCCTTCATTAATGATCAATCAGTTGATGGTTGGAAACTTTCATAGTTGAATTAATCATCTCAGATTCATCTATTATCTAATTCATTATTTTTTCATTAATGATGAATCAGCTGCGCAAATAATTCTTTGCTACACTAATCACATGGAGAATAAGTTACACAATGTTTGTAATGGTCACTGCCTATATTTTTTTCCCATCTACGACTCTAATGAATTATATTGCTACGTCAAAGGAATAGAATTTTTAATTTTTATATTTTTGTACGATTCCAACTGTAAAATATGTTTGTTCATTCACTTTAGTCAAAATTATATATTATTTTTATTTCACAAATAAATGGTGACAAGTATATAAGTTGTTGTAATAACAGTAAGTAACAAAACCACAAAATGTACAAGAAACACACAGATTTGCAATCAATTGATTGACCTTAACAATATAAAAAAAAATTATTAACGAGATTTTTCGAACCTCGGACGATCGATCCGATCCCACGAAAATGGTAAATCAGGAAGTACTCACTGTTGGATCTTGTACGGTTGCTAGAGGTGGGGGTGAATAGCAAATTTCGAATCTTCTTCTTCCTACGTTGTTAGTTGCGCAAGCGAAAATACAAAAGAATAAAACTAACAACAAGAAAACAATGCTAACAATACTAAGGGTGACTAATCCAAAAATCCTTCGGTGGATCACTCTCCGGATGACCTCCGGCTAGCCCTTGTCGCTCCTTATGGGTGGACAAACATCGCGACAGCACCTCGACAATATCTGAGCACCAAAGACTACTAATCTACTTTATCCAAGCAGATTTCGCCAAAAACCCCAGCCCATACCGAGTTCTCTTTAAATAGAACTCAGGCTAGAAAACCCGTTGGCAGTTGACTGCTCCCAGGATAGTCGACTGCCCCCACTCAGATTCGACCGTTGACAGCTCCAACGTTCAAGGCCAAATACACACTGTGAGTTTCTATGTTCGCTGGCAGTCGACTGTTATATTCCCAGTCGACTGCCCAACTTACAAACACACTCACTCTCATGACCCTCCTCCATGCGCGCCTTCATGTACACTCACTTGGCTTGCCCCTTGAAGTCCTCTTCCACCGGCTATCGTCCCTCGGATGCGCACGCAAGTCCTCGACTTGCCTCCATGCCACCCTTCGCGTGTGCCCTTTGAAGTCCACTTCCTTGCTTGCCCTTGGAGTCCTCCTCCCTTGGCACTTATCCCTTCATGACTTTGCCTGACTTACTGTCTTCACCAAGCCAGGCCTTGACTATTACCTATTAGTCGCCCCTCGTTTCATCTTCCACCCACTGTGCCGTCTTGTTCCCGCTGCAAACTGCATCACGTTGCAATCTGCATCACGCCAGCCTGGATTGCATTCTCACTAATTTGCATCACGCCAACTTGATATTTTATTGCTTTCATCACTAATTTTATTGCATTAAAGTATACTATGGGATAATGGTAGTGTGCAAATCATTTCCAAAACTCACACCTACATGTGTGGAAAAGCGATACAACATTTAATAATTGAAAACAACAATTTAAAATATATGAAGATAATTTTAATTTTTCATATGAAGTAGAAAAGTTAAAATTGCTTGATGATAATTTTTTAAAAATAAAATATTTAAATATTGAATTTTTTTTTAAAACAGGACATGTTATCTGATATTGATGGTTTAGATTTATTTTTAGAATTAAAAGTTTTAAAAGAAATAATAAATCTAGAATTAAAACTGCAATTGAGGTATTGATCTTATAAAAAAATTAAATTCTTTTCCTAATGCATGGATAGCTTATATAATATTATTAACTATACCTGTTAGTGTAGCTTAGCAAAGAAGTTTTCAATTAATTAATAAGTCTTATTACGTTCACAATTTCTCAGAAAGATTAATAATCTGCATTTTATTTACTTATTATTTATATTTTTTTTTTTCTCTGCTATTTTTTATTTTTTTTTTTTTTTTTTTTTTTTTTTTTTTTTGTTTTTTTTTTTTTTTTCTTTTGTTTGTTTCAGACGCTCTGCTCGTTCGTCCTCGGATGCACACAAGCTTTCAGCTTGTCTCCATGTCATTCTTCACGTATGCCTCGAAGTCCGCGCCCCTCGGCTCATCATCCCTGCTATACTAAGGTCCCTCGGATGTACACAAGCCTCCAGCTTGTCTCCATGCAACCCTTCACCATACCGAAGTCGTCCAGCATAGTCAATATGTGTAATCTGTAGATCCTGCACACTCAAATACACATATCAGATCACAAGGGAAAACCTAACTTAAACCCTTTGCCCAAACATCAAAACTCATGGTCAATCCGGACCATAGATTGCCTCAACACTCACGATAAGGTGTCCAGAAGACCAACGTCTTAGAGTTCGTGCCCTATTTCTTACAAAATACGTTGTAACTGAGGATTAAACCGCGGATATCTAGGATGATAACTAGTTACCCTTTCGCTGCACCATAGCCCCGCCCCGGGAAAAGATGAACTTCTATATAAGTTAAATAATGGATGAGGAAGATTATTATCTAAAAAAAATTATTAACGAAAATTTTCCAATCTTGGACGACTGGTCCGGACCTATAGAAGTTTCCTATCGACTGTCAGGGTAAATCGAGAAATGATCGCGGTGGGCAATCTAGAAATCTGGCATCCCAAGGTCCACACTTTATTTGAAGAAAAAATTCCTACAAAATATAACGTAGCTGAAGATCGAACTATATATATCTGAGATGATAGTCAGTCGCCCTTCCACTTATCTAGAAGCTTAAGAGGATTGTTCACTGTGCTGCTCACATCCTTTTTCAATTTCAATAATATTTGAAGTTCTATTTCAAGGCCAATATATCTCATACTGTGTCCGTTACATATCGAAAAATTTAAGAGTTAAATTGGTAAAATTGAAACTTAAGGGTAGTAGTTGAATAATTCAAATGTTAAGGACCTTTTTGCAAAATTGCCTAAACTTAACAGCCTTATTTTCTTCTCACGATTTTGGTTTCTTCCTCCACGAAACCACTCGACTTCCAACCCATCTGCGCCGCAACTGCCAATCCACACGCGAAATCTCTTCTCCTCCTCTTCTCTGCGCCGAAGCCCAAACTTCCCTTTCCCCTCTTCTTTGACTCAGCCAAATCCTCTTCCGCACTGCGATTTCACTTACGATCCGCTCCTCTGCCACTTGTGCTGCCGCGATCGCGGACGACGTCGACCACACTAACGCCATCCGACTGCCGGCGAAGACTCTGCCTGGCAATTCCTCCTTATTTCCCTTTTTCTCCTCGTGTTCTCTGTTCCTTCAGCACACGAGAGGTAGTTGATAGGAATTTTGGTGGAGGCGCTGCCGAGACCTACGGCCGACGCCAACGCAGATAAGCATGTTCTTCAATTAGGTTTCCTGATGTTGTTTAGGGCTGGGATTTTGGTCTTGACTTGTGTTCTGTTCATCTGTTCTGTGGTTGTCTTTTGGTTCTTCAGGAGGTTGCGACTCTACAAGCACCATAGCAAGTAAAGGTGAGCATATAGATTTAATCTTTTGGGATGAGAAACTCTATTTTAGAATGAAATTGGTTGGGTTTGTTACTATGAATTTGTTTTTCGGATTAAATCTGGTGTAAATTGATTAAAGTAATTGTTAATGATCTGATTTTGGCATGAGGCTAGACAATTCAGTTTATCGGTTGAAAACTTCTATCGTGAGCTCACCTAGTGTAGAACTCTGATCGGCAGTGTTGACTAGTGTGGTGGTTATGTTTCAATGGGTTCTGTTCAAATAGAATTGATGACTAGTGTTGTGGTTATGTTTCCATGGGTTTTGTTCAATAAGGATGGATCTGTGTTGTTGATTGAATTATATATCTTGGAGTTGGTAATATTCCAGATTAAGTTTTCGTTTAGCTCTCTTGATCTTGTGGTGTTTTGCGATGTGATACTTTACTAGATAAAATTGGATTAGGAGATGGATAGAGCTAATTTCCGTGAATTGTAGATCGTGATCGAAATTGTTGGGGACTAAATGTTGTTTTGATTCTTGGATCATGTATCATGTGTGAGGTTGAAGTGTCAGTGTAGAAAAGAAGCTTAATGATCTATTCACTTGGAGCATTTTATTGTCATATTCATATACCTATTTGCTCCTTGTAATGTTGATTTTAATGATTTGTATAATTGATGAGGGATTCGACGATTGTGGATTCCTTAGGTTAGTTGAGAAATTAACCTAATAATCTAGTTGTGATCATTAGGTAAGAAGGAATTTAAAGTTGTTTAAGATTTAATTAAGTAGATATATAATTATAATTGTGCTTAATATAAAGTTTAGCTACTTTATAGTTGTATAAATAGCTAAACTCCGTCCTTAATACATGACTTTAATCGGATTTGTTTGTTGATCGCGGGAGGTTCTCTTCGATACGGACACTACTTTATGGGGTGGGTACTTCTTGCTTGATTCTTTAGCTCCATTTACCTTTAAATGCATGGTTATCCTGTTATCTGAGTAGATTTATTTACCTTAGCTCATTGTGCTTGTTTTCCTGCTTAGTACTTTTCTTTGCTTAATCTTTGAGTTAAAAATCTAAATTTTCAGTTATACAGTATCAACTCTTATTTTCTGATCTAAAGAATTAAGTGTCTCTAATACGCGTGTACTTTAGAAATATCATGTGACTTATTTAGGGTTTAGTTAGCATTAAATATATCATACCCAATAAATTAGTTGCATGTTTGTTTATTATGATTCTGATTTGAGTGCATGTGTTTTTTATTGATTCTATGATGGTTAACCTGGTTGCGTTTATGCACTTTGATATCATGCACCATATTGCATTTGTGCATGCTGTGGTTATCGGTTTCCTTATGGTTAAGTCTGTCGTCAGTCATATAGTGGTCTGACCACTCAACACTCAGGTGGTGGTAGTTGTCAGAGTGTGAGTGGTCGTCCTGTCGTACTACTCTCAACTACTCATGGGTAGTGGTAGTTGTTAGATTGGTAGTCGGCGGTGACACCCTCTCTATTATTTATGAGGGATAGGTAGAGCGGTTGTGCTCCTTCATTGGGTACTAGAGTGGTTGTGCTCCCCTTGGTTCTTGGAGTTAGAGGTTGTTCCTCCTTATTCTTGGGTATTAGAACGGTTGTACTCCTCCTGGGATTTTTGATATAGAGCAGTTATGCTCCCCTAAGATTTTTGATATAGAGTGGTTGTGCTCCCCCTTTTCTTTGGGTTCGGGATTAAGGTTGTTCTCACAGCATCCTATCCACTCGGCTTCTCATAGGAGATGAATGTGAGAGTACGTACAGTTGTCACAACCCTTGCCCAATTGGGTACGCAGATATGTGTGATGGTTGTAGATTAGTGTGTAGGGGTGACACATGACATTGTATCATTTGCATACAATGCATTTTGTATTTATTTGAGCTATAATTGTTGCATATGATTGACATGCATATATGGTTGTTGATTTGCATTTATTATTTAATCTGTATCTGCTCAGTAGTACGAGCAGATTATTAATGTATCATGGGGATTTCTGATCATTCCCCCCAAATATGATTATGCATTTGATTATGTTCTAGATTCCAAAGACTGTATACCTTATTTTTTCCTGTTTGATTTATCTTATTTATATCATGCATTTATCTATCCTTATGTCCGCAGAGTTTGAGTCCGGACTCACCACCCCTTACCTCTATTTTTGTTTCAGATAGTTAATAGTTACGACTCGTACTGATAGAAGAGGATCCAACTACCAATCCCTCAGTATTGTGTCTTTCATTTCGAATTGTTTTAGACTTTCTTGGTGATATCGTTATTTGCATTTCTTTATTGGACTGGTATTTATCTTCATCGGACTTTCGATTGGTTGCATTCATTTGATTGAGTTTACTGTTACTGTTTATTATTTATTGGGTGATTGTTATCAACTGTGTGATTGTAATATTTTTTATTTTATTTCTATTATTGCCAGCCAAGTGAGGTTGTGCTATTATATATTGTTGAAATAGATATAGATAAGTTTCAGATTGTCTGTCGTACAGGGGAGATGTTGCTCAATTTTGAACAAGCATGGGCCTCTTGGGCATGACAGTCTCTTATAAAATTTGAAATTGATATCGAGGTAAAATAATTTAGTTTTCCATAACAAATTTTTTTGGCATAATTTATAGAATAACTAAAGCAAGAAAGAAGAAAATAAGAGATCTTATTCAAATAAAATTTATTAAAGATGAATGATATAAAGTACTAGTAAATAATATAAACAAAACGATGGAAGAAATATTTTCATTAACTTTCTAATAAAGATTTAGGTAATCGACTTAATTTAGATAATTTTATTAGGTCAAATAAATATAAAAATTTAAATTTTTTTCATAGAATTTAAACTTCATAAATAAAACAAACTTTAATATTTCCATAGAAGTAGGGAAGTGTCTAGAAAAATAAGATATTGAATGACTTTCATATTAAGTTATTCAACCTGATATTAAAAACTAAAAAAAATCTGATCAAAGTAAAGTAAGTACTCAAGTTTCTTTATATAAGAATAAAAGAGTTTTACAAAATTATACAAATTATAGACATATTAAACTAATGAATCATACCATGAAATTTTAGAAATGAGTAATAAAAAAATTAAGGAATATGACAATAGTTATTGAAAATCAATTTGGATTTATACTTGGAAAGTGGACAATAGAAAGTATATATTTTCTTGGACGACTAATTGAAAAGTATCGCAAACAAAAACAAGACTTATATATGATATTCATAGATCTAGGAAAACTTATGATAGAGTTTCAAGAAAATTATATAGAAAATTCTATAAAAGAGATACTACAACAAAAGTGACTTTTCGTTGCATGTAAATTCACTTTCCGTAGTGCGCATTGCATGTTGTACAATTAAAAGCTATTAATAAATCCTAAGTTAACCGCTACATGCATTGTGTGTTGTAGAAAATATTATCCGCCGCGCGCAATGCACGCCGCGGATATTATTTTCTGTGGCGTGCGTTATGTGCCATGGAAAATATTATCTGCGGTGCACAACGCACGTCGCGGATATTATTTTCCATGACATGCGTTGCGCGCCGCAGATAATTCTAATCCGCAGCATGTAAACGTGCGTTGTTAATGGTCTTATCTATATTTTGAAAAATCAATTTCATTTTGAAAACAATCAAATATTTTACAACAAATTTAGTGCAAATTTAATCCACATAAAATTAATAAAAATCATATTTCATTATACCTAAATAAGGTATGAAGATCTAAAACTAAAAATATTGGACCAGGTAGCAGATGAACCTGGGGTGACCGACCCTATCCCATGGAAGTTTCCCACCAATCACCACGATAAATCGGGAATGCTCACGATGGGCGGTATAGAAGCCCAGCGTCCAAGGGTTCTCGTCACATTTGGAGGAAAAATTCCTACAAAATATGTCGTAACTAGACTCGATTCCGACGACGAAGACGACGAGATTCAAGTGGAAGAGAGAGAGGAGATTGCATGACGACGATGGGTCGAATGGGCAGAATCAAAAAATGGGAGAGGTACCTTCCTAGTCGTGTCCGAAGCGTATGACGACGAGGTGCTCCTCCTCCGCCAGGATTGCTCGATCCATTGCCCAACCGGAGTGGAGATGCGGCAGAAGGTCCGACATCCTCGTAGGATGATTCTCCTTCCCATTCCTCCTCTCTCGAATGCCGACTTTTGGATCGTTGAGATAGGGCGAAGGCTGCACCTGGCTGGGAGTAAGAGAGCTTGAGCTCAATCTGCACATCCAGCGAGATGCGGATGCTAGTGTTGTTGAGGGCGCAATCGACAGAGGAAGGGTTGGAGGAGGAGAGGATGAGGAGGAGAAGTGTAGGCTGGCGATGCGGAGGGAGAGGGAGAAGGGTGGTGAATTGACGAGAAGTGGAGGAGGCAGATGAAGGAGGCGAAGACATTTGGGGATCAAGGGTTTGTCGGTTGGGTGGAAAAAGTCCCGACGAGATTAGATGTTTAAACATGGGATATTGACGAGGTGTTTTTTAACAGTCAATATTAATAATATTAATAAGTATTAACAATACGTTTTATATGTCATTAATATTAAATTTTAACAGTGTATTTTGTATGTCATAGAAAAATTTATTAACAGCGTATATTTCTTGCATGCCATTATTTATATAACTATTATATTATCCGCAACACACATAATTAGACATGTCCTAAAAATTATTATTAACGGCGTCCTTTAACTGCGCGTCGTTGATGATGTACTGCGGAAAGTTATATTTGTTGTAGTGAGAGGTGTTAGTGTTGGGTTCTCCCGGCACAAAACAATAAAAACGCAGCGGAAACAAGAACCCACGAGCGATCCATGCGAAAGAAAAACTCGTACAGAGCTATCTATCTAATAGATTTATCTACTGTTTATACCTTTGAAGCATGCCCTTGGTTATCCCGCTCGTCCAAGATGCGCCGGATCTCTTGCACGTTCAAGCGTCCGTGCCTCTATTCGTATCCACACGGACACAATCTCTCAACTTCGGGAGAACTACCTTAGTTGTGCTAGCAACTTGAGGTAGCTCGAAAACACCAAGAACCTTACAGTAAGGTTTCGGCCAAGAGTGGAGGAGAGGAAGAAGAGAGGAAGGGAAAGAGAAAAGCTAAGATAAGCAGAAGCCCTCATCCAAAGTCACAAGACCCTCTTTTATAATCATCCCATGAATATGAAGAGGTTTGTGTCTCTTTGGCTTCCCAATAAAGAGCACATCTTTTTATGTGACTCTTTATCATTTCCCATGCAAGAAAAGAATCTTTTCATCCAATGAAGAGAGACTCTTCTCTTTCCTTCATGCAACTCCGACCGGGCCTCTCGGGCTTCCGACTCGGTCTCCCGACCAAGTCTCCCTAGTGGCGAGCTCCCGACCCAGTTTGCCGAGCTCCGACCCAGTCTGCCGAGTGCCGACCCAGCCCGCCGAGCTCCGACTCGGCACGCCGAGCTCCGACTCGGCCCGCTGATAAGCACCATTTTATTGATTATTTTAGTTGCTAAAATCCATGTTTGACCTATGTTTTTATTGCTTAATTGTGAAATTGCCCTAGGTTTTAGGATTTCTTTTTATTTTGGACTTAATTGCAAATTTACACATTTTTTGGATTATTTGACCACTAATTTTCTGATATATTTTTGTAGGCATGAAAGGATCCTGGACCTAGAGCATATTGGGTCAAACTTGAGTCGGAAGTGAACCGGATCGAATTATCAAGCTTACGATTAATCCGGGTCGTCCGATTCAAAAGCGGCTAGATCTGAGCCATCCGGGACCATCTGAAGCAATCCGAGCTAGGGTTAGGGTTGATCAAGCACTCTGATCAAGATCTGAAGGTTTCATCCCAATCAGAGCTCAATCAACCGTTGGATCAAGCTTGGAGGGCTCTAGATCGTCCATTCATAGATTAGGTTGATCTGGACCATCCGTTGCAAATCTGGAGGATCCGAGCTACCACGAGGCAGATCCTAACCCCAGATCATCATCATCAAAGTTTGGCTCAAATCAGAGCAAGATCAGCCGTTGGATCTCCTCAATTCAATCTGAGCGTCCAATGCTAATTACATAAGGAAATTTTTGGCGCAGCTTGTTCTTCGTCGCGTTTCCTCGCCACAACACCTTCTTCTTCGTTTCTTTGCATTTTCTTCAGCTTTTCCTTCATCCAAGGGGCGCGACCCCTCAATTTCTCCATTTGATCATCATCTGAATCCGTGGAAGACAATTTCGATCGAGATTTCAGCTCAATTTGCGCCAGAACAGGGGTGTTTGAGGGTTTCGGCATCTCTACTACCCAATCGATTGTGTCTCGTCCACAAGCCATTTCAGATCATTTGAGCTGCTTGTAGGGGTTCTCAGGTGAGCTCAGATGTTCTTCAAATCACAATCGCAAGCCATCCATTGAGACAGGAGAGATTGGACTGGAATTTTCCCAGCTGAGGCAGTTTGAGCAGATTGGTCGATTGAAGCTGCGCTCCACTGATTTGCTGAGCCTAGGGGTTCGAAGCCAACTCTTGCTTGACGACCAAGAAGATTTTGAGCTTAGGGAGTGATTGAGGCTTAGTTATTTAGCTAATTTCAGTTGTTTGTAGCTGTAATTTCGATTACTGCAGTGTTTCGTTTCTGAATTTCATATCAACACTTTAATTGCGGTTACTGAATTTGTTCTCTGCTTAATTAGTGTTTAAATGTTGAAAGTTAATCAGTAGGTAGTTTGTTTAGTGAGCATTAGGTTTCCATTTCAGTTAATTTCAGGTTTTACAGCTTGCGTATCAACTTGTCAGCTGCGTATCAGACCATTTCTGCAGTTTCATTTCCAGTTTCAGAATTCTTCAGATTTTTCACCTCTAGCGTGTTAATTTAGTTGAGCTGAATTTGTTTTACTTTTAGTTTTGTTTCTGAGTTTCATTTTTGCATTGCGTTCAGTCCCTTATTTCATTTCTGCATTTTATGTCAATTCTTGTTTTGATCAGCCCCTTTCATTGGCGTGCCAGTTTTATTTTGCATATCAGTGCCATTTTGTATCAGTTCAATTGTGTATTGTGTATCAATTGGCAACTGTTAGTCTCAGCTCTTGATTTGTCGCTGCGTCACTGCCTTCGATTGTTTAGATCCATGCATTTTCATCTCTGTTTTCGAATTACTGCAATCGAACCAGTTTTTCTACATATCCATTTCTGAAATTTGCTTCAGATTCATTCATTTCTGCATCCATCGGTGAGTTCTTTACTGTGCATCACAAATCAGTTTCGGTATCACGATAAATGCTACTTTGAATGTAAAGAGGATGCTTGAAGTTAGTTTGTGTTACAACCAATTAGTTTTTGAATTTCAGTTCCTATTCCGGCATAGGAGTTTTTAGTTGCTTGCATTTGGTGGCAAGAGGAGTTTCGGAATTATATTTGCATTAGCTGTTCATATAATTGCTTGGCATCTAGTTTGCATTTCCTTGTTTGGTTAATTTGGTTAAGTTACCTATACTCCCATTGCATTGTCGTTTTTAATCAAAACTAATTCCAATTCTCGCTTGAAACCCAAAACATTTAACGACACAAACACAAGTTCGAATCACACAATATCAACTAGTCCCGAGAAAAATACGACCTGTGGCCCCTTTACTACGTTTTCATATTTTGATTGCAAAAAGGGTTTCCAGCACATTTATAAATTCTAAATTCTGACGGATCCACACATTTCGTGACAACTTTAATTAGTTAAATCGGGTCCGTCACCCGCCGAGCTCCGACTCGGCCCGCCGAGCTCCGACTCGGCCCGCCGAGCTCCGACTCGGCCCGCCGAGCTCCGACTCGGCCCGCCGAGCTCCGACTCGGTCTCTCTCGAGTTCCCAACTTGAGTCCCCCAAACTGACCTCCCGAGTTCCCAACTCGGGCTCAGGTCTCCCGAGTTCCCAACTCGGGCTCAGATCTCCCGAGTTCCCAACTCGGGCTCAGATCTTCCGATCAACTTTCCCGAAGCATTGTGTCCTTTGTGTGTGACCCAATAGGTTCTCGTGACGTTGACAATGCGCCTAAACACTTTAGACACATAAACAATGAGCGGCATCTAGCAATGCATCATTGCTACCCAAGTAACAAGAAAAGTCGAGATCCGACTAAACCTCTGTGACTATGATAATGTATGACCTTGTCCTTCTATCCTTGATATCTAGATTGACCAATGAGGCATAGACCGTGTCATCCTCAATCAATCTTGTGTTTCTTGATCCCCGAGTAGACTCACTCAAACAAATGAGCTGAATATCTCATATTGACTCATTTGAGCATGGTCATGCGTTTCAGTAGTCCTACTCGATCAAGGGGCCCACATATATCACTCTCGTCGTATGGGAGGGATAGATCTCATATACATCACTTACATCTCTCCGCATAATTCATTACATACCCAGTGATCGCCTTTATAGTTCACCCTGTTACGGGTGACGTTTGACGATACCAAAGTACATAACTCCTTATATAGGGAACCGTAGTGACTTCAGGTCTAAGGACTATTCATACCAATAGTCACATGAGAAAGTCTATGACACTCATATGACAATCTATGAAACTTTCTCATGGCGGGTCATTCAGTACACATTCTCCAATGTATACCCATGTGTCAACTTGATATCACATATCCATGACTTGTGAGCTCAAGTCATCAGTTGACCTACATGCTAGTCTCCATGCATTAATATTGTCCCTGAATATTAATGCTTGACTAGGAATAATTTAGTATAGCGTTCTCTACATTATCTCACTATCGATTCAACCAATCAATATAATGTAGATAAGAACCTACTACACAAGGACATTATTATACTTAGTCATTCGGCACAGAATACAAAGTAAGTATAATAACCAAACATGCCTTTATTAATGATAGAATATGATACAAAATATCCCTAATCAATTATCACATAATTGACTCTAGGACTCCTACTAACAGTTAGCATAATATATATTGAAATAATTAAAGATGTGTATAAGGATGTAATGACAAGAGTGAAAGACTTTAAGCAGATTAATCGAAGCGTTTCCTATGAATATAGAATTACATCTAGATTAGTTCTAAATTATTATCTTTTTACACTAATCATGGACAAACTCGTTGGACACATTTAAAATACAATACCACGATGTATATTGTTTGTAGATGATATTATTTTGGTAGATGAGACATATGAAAGAGTAAATACTAAACTCGAATATTGACCGGAAACGCTAAAAGTGAAAGATTTTTGGCTTTATAAAATAATGACAAAATATATGAAATTTAAGTTTAGTAATATTGGATATAATGAAATAATTGTTAAGATAGAAAATGAGGAATTGTATGTAACTGAGAGTTTTAAGTATTATGATCATTTTTTCAAAAGGATTAAGGGATTGAGAGAGATGTCTTACATATAATAGAAGCAGGATGGTTGAAATGGAGGAGAGCGTTAGGTGTTCTTTGTAATCGTAAAGTTCCTTTAAGACTTAGAGAAAAGTTTTACAAAACAACGGTTAGACCGGCTATATTATGTGGAACTGAATATTAGGCTATAATTCGAACACATGAACATAAGATGAGAGTTGAAGAAATGAGGATGTTAAGATGGATGCGCAGATATACAATTATGTATAAAGTAAGAAATAAAAATATTATAGAGAAAGTTAAGATTGCACCTATTGTAAAAAAAAATCTCGAAATATAGAAGAATTCATATAGTTGACTTTATCTGATAAGATTTGATTATTCTTTTTATACTGTATAGATCCAAATTTGCCTAATTTTAAAGAATACCCCCTCTCTCTCTCTCTCTCTCTCTCTCTTTAAATTTTTCTACGGAGCTCCTATTTTTCAATGATCAGTTTATGTTCCTTCTAAAGTCTAATTTTTAAATTTTAAAGACTTGATTATTCATGTAACAGTTTGTGCTAAAACCTATTTATGGATTTAAATTGCCAAATTTTAATGATGAACCTTCTAAAGTCATTTTATACGTTTGTTTCCAATTTTAACCAATTTAGGTTTATATAATTATTTTGGATACATGCACTTAAAATGGTATAAAAAAAGGAAAGAAAAATAGCTCATTTTTTGTTCCTTGAAATCTTTGAGTTATCCTATGCTTTTTGTTTTGTTGTTTGAGTTCTAGAAGGTTAGTAATAGTTATGACCAACTATGCTATATAGTCCTACACTAACACAATTTCAAAAATAACCCCTGTTGTGTTCTCTAAAGTCCCTAGAGTTATTCTATGTCATTGTTTTTTAATTTTGATCAATTTATATTCATATAATAATTTTAGTCCAAACTACTACTCTGTTTATTTTTAAACTTTTAATTAGTTTAAATTCATATAATAATTTTGACAGAAACTACTATATGATCATATACCAATTTGTTAATTTAAAATTTGAAGGGGAAATCTTGATGTAATAATTTTTTCAAAACAATTACATATTATTTTTTTCAATCATTTTGTCACTTCGAAAAGTATGGTGAATTTTAATGCCCTTTTGGAATGCATTTATTTATTAAAATTAAAAAGTTAAGAGGAAAGCCGCATATAAGACTTTTGACTCAAATTGCACATCATTTTTCACTGGTTTGATTATTTTTATTTATTTATTTGATAATCTAAGTATTAAATTCTTCAAATTGAATAAGTTTTGAAAACGATTGATCCGATCTAACAAAAAATTCACACTGATATCAAAGTAAATCTAAAAACGTACGCATCTCTTTACCTAGCAACTAACATCTCAGATTTTTCCCCACGTCTTATGTGGGAAAGAGGATAAATGCGGGACCTAAGATCAATAGGACTCTTGGATGTCCAAGAGCTTGTGAATTCTATTTTTAAGGTTTCCTAACCTTGGCAAGTGATTACGGAAGCTGGGATATAGAAAAATTTCAACCACTCAGTCTCCTCAACTGTCGAGTTAAACATCGAAAGACACATTTACTCTTAATCTTAGATTCCGGCACCACCTTTGGTCAAGAACCACATTGCTGAGTATGTGTCCCTTACCCAAGCAATTATAACAAGTTGGAGCGTTCCTACGTGAGTAAGCCATACTGCTCACATTGCATAAAACAAAAACTTGTGGACCAAGGTGTAGCACAAGGGTGTCTAATTCTCCATGACCTCTAGAGAAATGGCGATGTCCATACTCGGATTTGAAGGCCCAAGAACTACGTTAGCTAAACTTCAACCACCAGAGGAGAATGAGTACTTACCCAACTTAGCCAATACCGAGCCATCATTTCCCATAGCTCCATCACTGAAGGCCCTCATTTACCGTAAACAACAGACTCCGAAGAATTATTGTGATATGTAATTTAGCATAGTTTATTTACAAGTAAATAACAACTTTTGGAAAAATTACGGTGATATGTAATTTCGCTAAGGCCCTCATTTATTCGGCTATGGATGCACTTAAGACTTAAATAAAATCACCTATTCCGTGCATAAATATTTGGTCACCTTTACAGTAATGCATACCGTAATTCTGTCTAGAAATGCATCTCGCATAAGTGATTCCACGCGAAGCATGAAAGCTATTCTCACACAAGCAAAGATAATAATCTAGTGCAGAGAAGACAAAGGTTCCAATGAGATGGTAGAGACCAAACTGTGAAGACAGCTTCAACTAATGAAGTGCAACTATTGTGATCTCATGAAAAGCGGTACTAAGCAACCAAGGATGGCACCTGCACAAACCTGCATATGAAATAGCTGGAAACTCAGTGCAAATAAATAAGTTGAATATACAAACAGATTACAGAAGAGCATAATCTATAACCAAGCTAAAATTGAAAACTAATTAGACTGAAGGAGCATCTAACTAATCAAAATCAGCAAGTTTAACACAATTTTTCTGTAATTCTACCAATAAAGATATATATGGAAGTAATTGTATGAATATATATAACTAATACATGATCAATCTGTAGAATACCTGTAATGGTGTGTGTCCAAGAAGTTCATGCAAAGGCCTATGATTAGATACAGGATGCTCTGGAGGCAACTCACATACTATTTGATTAAGCAACTGCAACAATGATAGTAATCAGAAATCTTAGTAGTTATTAACAAATGTCCTCACAGCCTAAGTAATCCGGATGCATGCTTGACAAATTCGAATAAAGGGCAGACTTGCATTGGAAATTTCATATTGTTTTTTGATGACCAAGATTATTCGTTAGCATGGAAAATGCTCATATATGTTTGACAAGCAACATAATCTTGATTATAAATATCACCCATGACATATAATGAATGGTAAACTTAATAAACAAACATTTTATGTTCATAAAATTTAGACTTCTATTATAAGTGCTTCCATTTGGAGAAAATATAATGACACCAAAAATACAATGGTACTCTGAAACATAATATACAATATAAGTTAAACACTAAGAAAAGAGAAATACAAAAATTAGAAGTAATTACCCTTTGAGTCTCACCAAGCTGTTTGGAACCAAGAATGATGTGTGCATTCAGTATACAATAGAACAGAGAAAGTACAGAAATTAGAAGTAATTAACCATTGTGTCAGTCTCACCAAGCTGTCTGAAACCAAGAACAGTATGTGTGTGTATTTAGTATACAAGAGAACAGAGCGCAATGCAGCAGAACACCATACAACAAACACTATTAAATGATTATTGATAACCTAACGAACAGAACTGATAATAGAATATGACTTTGAGGCGTCAATATGATATGTGTGACACTATCCATCCTATTTCTTTGGATGAGATGGACAATAGCAATGAATGGTTGATGGGGAATTGAATGATAGCGCTAATGAAGAAAATGATTTAGAGTTTGGTTGCGACAATTTGACTTGGAGTGAAGTTGGACGAGCTTTTGGAGTTGGTGAAGATGCCTACAATTTTAGATCTCGAATTTCATCTTCTTCAAAAGAAGTAAGGGCAACTACATTAAAAGGAACTAAGAGAAGATCTTCTACAAGTCAACTTATTGACGAAGAGAAAGAAATCGACTTAGAGGAAACCGAGCTATATAAATCTAAAACATCTAGTCATGATATGATTGAGGAAGATGATGAAGATTGCGATGATTTAGATATTTGAAGTTTTTTGTATTAATTTGAATTATGAGTATACAACAACAACAACAACAACAAAGCCTTATCCCACTAGGTGGGGTCGGCTATATGGATCCTTTTACGCCATTGAGTTCTATCCCCTACTATATCATTATCTAGATTTAAATAAAATTTATCTTGTTTTATTGTTGCCAACCAAGTCTTTTTTGGTCTTCCTCTCCCTCTTTTAATGTGCGTATTTATCATAGTTTCACATCGTCTAACAGGGGCATTTATTGGTCTTCTAAGTACATGTCCGTACCATCTCAAACGTGTCTCCCGAAGTTTTTCTTCAATAGATGCAACTCCGACTTTCTCTCTAATACTCTCATTCCTTATTCTATCCATCCTCGTATGTCCACACATCCACCTTAACATCCTCATCTCTGCAACTTTCATCTTTTGCTCATGTGCTCGAGTCATAGCCCAACATTCAGCACCATATAACATAGCAGGTCTAACTGCCGTTTTGTAGAACTTCCCTTTAAGTTTTAGAGGTACTTTACGATCACATAAGACACCCGATGCTAATCTCCATTTCAACCATCCTGCTTGTATTCTATGTAAGACATCTCTCTCAATTCCTCCATCACTTTGCAAGAACGATCCTAAATACTTAAAGTTCTCGATTTTAGACAACTCATCATCTCCTATCTTAACAATTGTTTCACTACGTCTAGCATTGCTAAACTTAAATTCCATATATTCAGTCTTTACTCTACTAAGCCTAAAACCTTTCATTTCTAGAGTTTCCCGCCAAGATTCTAGTTTAGCATTTACTCCTTCACGTGTCTCATCTATCAAAACAATATCATCTGCAAACAACATGCACCATGGCACTGTATCTTGAATGTGCCTAGTGAGTTCATCCATGATTAGTGTAAAAAGATAGGGACTTAAAGCTGATCCTTGATGTAACCCTATCCTTATTGGAAATGCTTCAGTCAATCCACCTGAAGTCTTCACTCTAGTCGTTACATCTTCATACATATCTTTAATTAGGTCAATATATGTTACGCTAACGCCTCTCTTTTCTAGAATTCTCCATATAATTTCTCTTGGTACCCTATCATAAGCTTTTTCTAAATCAATAAATACCATGTGTAGATCTTTCTTTTGCTCCCGATATTTTTCAATTAATTGCCTAAGAAGATGTATAGCTTCTATTGTCGACCTTCCAGGCATGAACCCAAATTGATTTTCGGTTACCGTGGTCTCCTTCCTCAATCTTTTTTCTATTACTCTTTCCCAAAGTTTCATGGTATGACTCATTAATTTAATACCCCTATAGTTTGCACAATTTTGTATGTCTCCTTTGTTCTTATATAAGGGAACTAGACTACTTACCCTCCATTGATTAGGCATTTTTTTTGTTTTCAATATTAAATTAAATAATTTTGTAAGCCATTCAATACCTTTTTTCCCTAAACATTTCCATACCTCTATTGGGATATCATCCGGTCCCACGGCCTTTCCATTTTGCATCCCTTTCAAAGCTTGTTCTACTTCTGAAGTTTGAATTCTCCGATGAAAATTAAAATTTCTATACTCATTTGAAATACTTAAATTGCCTAAGTCAAGTTGGTCCCCTAAACTTTCATTAAAAAGTTGATGAAAGTAAATCTTCCACCGCTCTTTTATTTCGCTATCATTTACTAGTACTCTATCGCATTCATCTTTAATACATCTTATTTGACTAAGGTCTCTTGTTTTCCTTTCTCTTGCTTTAGCTATTTTATAAATGTCTCTTTCCCCTTCTTTTGTATCTAAATTTTGATATAATCGTTCAAAAGTTTTATTTTTTACTTCATTCACTGCTTTCTTAGCCTCTTTCTTGGCTATTGTATATTTTTTTAAGTTTTCCTCGTTCTTACAAATATATAATTCCTTATAAGCTATTCGTTTTTCTTTCACTTTCTCTTGTACTTTCTCATTCCACCACCAAGATTCCTTCCTTGGTGGTGCATGCCCCTTTGACTCACCGAGTACATCCTTAGCTACTATTTTCAACTTTGATACCATCTTATCCCATGTCGTATTAGAGTCGCTATATATTTCATCTAATGCTTGTATTCCTACCTTCTCCTTCAATAAGTTTTGCTTCCCATCCTTTAACTTCCACCACTTAATTCTAGGAGTCGTGTATATTTTTCCTCTATTGATATTATAACTAAGGCGTATATCTAACACTACTAATCTATGTTGGGTAGTTAAGCTTTCTCCAGGGATAACCTTACAATCTTTACAAATCTTCCTATCTCTCTTCCTAACCATAAAATAATCAATTTGTGATTTATTATTCCCACTTTTGAATGTGATCAAGTGTTCTTCTTTTTTCTTAAAAAATGTATTAGCTAGTATAAGGTCATATGCTATCGCAAAATCCAATATAGTTTTTCCTTCTTCATTTCTTGTTCCAAACCCATAACCCCCATGTACTCTCTCATATTCTTCATTTTTCGCTCCGACATGTCCATTTAGATCGCCTCCTATTAAAATCATTTCATTTGGCGGAATGTTTTGTAATACCTCATCTAAATCGCTCCAAAATCTTGATTTAGTTTCTTCATCTAATCCTACTTGAGGTGCATATATGCTAATTACGTTCACAACTTCTTTCGCCACTACTATCTTGAGAGCTATAATTCTATCCCCCTTTCTAACTACACCAACAACTTCATCTTTTAAAGAACTATCTACAAAAATACCCACTCCATTTCTTGTTTTACTCTTTCCTGTATACCATAACTTAAAACCCGAGTTCTCTATCATTTTTGCCTTCTCACCTACCCATTTTGTCTCTTGCACACACAAAATACTAATTTTTCTCCTAATCATTGTATCTACTACCTCCATTGTTTTACCAGTGAGAGTTCCTATATTCCATGTTCCAAATCTGAGACTATTACTTTTCTTATAATGTTTATTCTTAGTCCACCTATGGTGTGAGAACTCTTGCCTATTTAACACTACACCCAAGTTCTCATGGAGATGTAGCGGTCCTTGCCGAGACGTTACAGTCGGACCCTGCAACGCGAACCCTTGCATATTTAGCACTACACCCGGGTTCTGGAGATGTAGCGGTCCTTGCCGAGACGTTACAGTCGGACCCTGCAACGCGTTCCTTCCGGGGAACATCCTAGCATTAGCATAATACTTTAATGGATCCATTCATTGAGTATTTGCCATAGTTTTTTTACGTTGGCTGGCAACCTAACGCAACCCTCCTCCTTTATCCGGGCTTGGGACCGGCCATGACTAGGTCGTCACAGGCGGAGTTGAATTATGAGTATAACGTATTTATTTATTAGTAAATTTTATATTTACATTATTATTTAATATTTTATGGATTATAGTTTTGTTTGTGAAATATTTTGATAGAAATTCTCTATATATGTTTGAATTATAAAAATTTATACCCAGGACGCTTTACTTCGGTAAAGCGTGCGCTCACCTTGCATCGTGCGCCTCAGGCCCCATAGCACCTATGGGCCTTTGGACGCCTCACACCTTAAATAACTATGCATCCATGTTCCTCTCTAAACTGAGGCATATTTTGCTTTTGAATTTTGCGATATTGGAGCAATTTCAAACTTGAAGGCCTGAGAGCCTTTCATTGTTAAATATTTAATTTTGTTTGAATTGAATGTATATTTTTATGCCTCTATGTAGTTGTGTTAATTTTTTTTATAATCATAATGTATCTTCAACCACATTCCAATAGAATGAATTAAAAATAAATATATTATTTTTTTACTTAATCAAATACATTTTTATTTAATTAAAGTGTCGCCTCATTTTTATCACTATAACCAAAGCTGAGAGAAGGAACAAACGAGGTGAAGAAGGCCCACACAATCTCACCAAATCTTAGTTTTCTCATCACTTGCATGATCTTCCAACATTACAAAAGTTAAAACAAGATAAAATCTTCATTAATAATAAACACTAAATTTTATCCTATTTAAAATTTTCATTTTAATTTTTTTGTATACTAATTAAGCTGAATCATACCAATATTTTGGGTTTTAGGGTTGAGTAAAAGTCTATTTAATGTAGGGTGAAGCCTATTGAGTAGAAAGGGTAATTAGGATCAAGTGGGCTTAACATGAACTTGGATGTATTTAGCCAAGCAAGTATATATGCATACGATATTCCAGTCGAACCATAATTAATTATATTAGTAACATTACTAAAGCGTTAGAAATTAGTTTCACCTCTCTCTTCTCTCTCCATGTTGCTCATCCGTTGTTAGCCGCTCGTCGCCGCCGCTTGTTATTCTACTACTCTATTCTCCACTTCTCTCTTGCTATTGTCCGTCTCTTCTTCCTTCTCTTCCCTTTTCTCCCCCTTTCCACCGTCGGCAATCTCTTCTCCCGTCTCCACCCTTTTCTCCCTTCATCTCTCTTCTCTTATTGTTTCATTATACCATGGCACTGTTAGTGCCAAAGTCATCTTGTGTATCCATTAGCGGCAAAAAAATAAATTTTTCCCATGTCAACCAACATAGCTCAACATCGAAAATCATGAAGTAATATAAGGAACTAATATTCCTTTTTTTGGGTACAAATGTCAATCCATTCTACCAAATTTAAAAAATTCCCATGGAATAGAGTATATAAGGTTTTTTTTTTGTTCCCTAGAATGTAGAAGTTGAAAAGATAAATAAAATAACTATTTAAAATGAACTTATATATATATATATATATATATATATATATATATTAAATTCATTAGATGTAAATGATACAATAAATATTTTTTTTCATTGTCATTTTCAATAACTATACTTTATTTTCTAAAAACAAACTGAAAGTCGAGAATTTTTATAAACTAAATAAGACTCAACATATTCCCTTGAAATTAAAACATCTAATGTAGGAGTAAACTGATAATAAATATACATACTACTTATATAAGCCCCTATAACTAAAACTTCTATATGGACTAAAACCCTAACACATAACTTACAACTTTGCTAACCCAATACATATAATATCTAATAATCCAATAACTTAAACACTCCACTGATCTTGGATGACAAATATTATCAATGTCTAGGTTATTACACAATCTAAAAGTAGTCTTACAAAAGGCAAAAGTTAAAACTGACTATGAAACAAAAAGTCAATTAAAATAAAGACATGATAATTTTAGACATTAGATGGAACGATAGGATTTCAATACCGCTTATTTTAATACCATGTCAATCTGACAATCAACATGCTTCAATGCATTTGAAAAATGATAGGATTAACTCAATTGAATTTCAATTTTATAATCTTCTTTCATTTAACTTGTTTACCTCCATATATAAGCTTATAACAACTACAGAGTTGCTTAGATATACATTTTAGAACAAGTTACAAAAACGTGACAAACATGAGGATTATAATTATGTCACTAACAATGGCATACATCAAATGAGAGCATTAGTTTCTAGAGCAGCCTATATCTTTCTAAGATCAGAAACTAAATAATGCATCCACATGAGTTAAAGGATCTTTGCACCACCATATGAGTTAATGAGAGCATTTGAAAAAGGATCTTTGCACCTCCATAAATAAACTTATTTACCTCCACACGAGTTAAAAAAAGAGAAACTTCCTCCCTCAATCAATTCTAAATGGTATCAACCAAGACAAATGTGTCTAAATTGGTAACCAAAACTATGTTGATATAGATGATGTAGGGATATTTACCTGTGTTGACATGGTATTAGTATCAATCAACAATTGGAACGATAAATTTCAATCATGCCAATAAATCTCTATCAATACTTGAAGTCATAGTTAAATAAATATAACTCCAAATTAAGGTTTAACATATCATTTTGTGCCCATTTTTTGTACTCTGTGACCCAAATGGTACAACTTTACTATTGTATCATATCGACAATTAGTTGATCTGACACATAATCCTACCAAAATAAATCTAGATTGATTTTAATTATTTTATTTACTTTTAAAATAAGACTATAACAATTAAATAGTAATTAAAATTTTATAATATCATACTTGAGATTTTACTCATTTAATCCTCTTGCACTTACCCAATAAACCAAATTTTCTATTTTAATTAAAGGGCAATCTAGTGCATGAAGCTCTCGCCATGCGGGGTCCCAGGGAAAGGTCTATTGTACGCAGCCTTACCCTACTTTATAAGAGGTTGTTTCCAAGACTCGAACCCGTGACCTTTTAGGTCACAAGGCGGCAACTTTACCATTGCGCCAAGGCTCCCTTTCAAATTTTCTACTTTAATGCATGCTGAAATGAATTTAGATGATTTTATTATTTTAATTTGCTTCTACTTGTCCACTTTCAAAAATAAGATAATAACAATTAGACTATCAATTGAACTAAAGTTTTAGGAAAATAAATTTTAAAAGTAAACCAAACATTAGTTGAAGTATCATTAGCCAAATACATTTGATATCTAAATTCATCTTACCATGCTTCAACTGCTAGAAATGAGTTTCGAACATTGCTAAGTGGCATGACATGAAATTTCAAACCATGTTCCAAATACTTTATATCCCAAATGTGCAGATTCCTGCATATTATTCTTGGTGTTGGAGAAGTCTTCTGAACTTAAGGAAGATATTCATTTTATAAAGCATGTGATTCAAAATGGAAAAGGACAGACTTTAGTTGGATTCATGATTGCAAAGGACATATGCAATATGAAGCTTCCCAAACAAACATGCCTTTGCTTCTTGTTTTATTTAGAATAGATGATGGAATCAAAGGCTGAAAGTTTAACTTTCATTAAGTATTCCTGGGAGGCCCTTTTTGACATTACACGGGCAAATCTAGATAAAGATTACCATGTTATATGGCCACCAAATGTAGGATTCCTGTCCAAAATGTTCTTATAATGCCATTGAGAAATTGATCGAGAAATGTGGTAGATTGGTACCGAATAGTACATTTTAAAAGCCATGGACCTGGATTATCTTACATAGAATGGTTCTCCTATTGCACAATTGATTGACTACTATGGACAGACTATGCAAGTGCAGCATTCGTTCTCAGTATTTGGCTACCTATGTGGAAACTACAAGGAGTTTCTTAATCACCAATAGCTATTACGCTTTAAAGATATGAAATATGTATAAAATGGAATGCCATTTCATGATTGAAAATTGAAGAGGCACATGGAGAGGGAGCTGTTGGGATTGAGAAGCCAACTTATAGTTTACTGCAACAGTATGTCATTCATGAGGAGAGCCTAATTATGGTTGCGCAGAAGATGGACTTGCAAGACAGACAATAACATTATTTCTTTTATCCTCTCTGATTTGCAATATAAATTCACCAGTTTATCCGGAACATGCAACTGTTGATTTTGAGTTTTTATGTGACTATCTTGGATATTAATTCTGGAGCTTCTGTGGTTGAAGCACTAATATCAGGTAAGAACATTAATTAATGCTGCATTCTCAGTTATTAGCCTTACTACTGAAGACTGGTTTCTGCTCTCTTTGATTCTATGTTGAGGCTTCTGAAATTGTATCTGAAACTGCTTTTTCCCAATCTGATCACTCCACCAAACTGCCGGTTCTTTAGGAGCTGAAGCCGAATGCATTCTAACTAGGTTTTCAAAGTTGCATCTGTAGCTGGGTAACACCTCCAGCTGATATGCAATATTCAGATGTTTGGTTTCTTGGTGTTTTCTTATATCTGAAAATTTTGTGCCCTGACTATGATATAAATCAAACCGTGTAGAATGTGTTCAAGCTGCTGGAGTCGTTGAACATTTGGGTTCAGAAAAATTGAAAGATTCATTCCCTTCTCAGATTCAGAAAACCTGACACTTGAATTTGTAGATCTTGTACCAAACTATCCCTTTCCAACAGATTTTGTGTTGTATGTTAGCCATGGAGTTCACTTTCATAGAATTCTGATGACTAGTTACTAAACTTTTCATATCAAATTATAATCAAATAGGATTATAATACTTGTACCTATATTTATAGACCTAAAGATGACTAATTCTATCTACCACTCCCAAAGATAGATCATAGATATCCATCATAGCTAACTTGTTAGATAAAAAATATATAGAGAATAGTAACAATGCATTAGATAAAAATGTTCTTCCAAAGAAGTATAAGGAGCACTAATTCTCTTAGACATACTGCATCATAGATAAAGTGGCATTCTACCTCAATGTGTTTGGTGTTTGGATTGCTTGCAATCATGATGGTTGACTAATTCCCAGTGTATATGCATTAGTTCTATTAGAAGCCGAGATCCTCAAGAAAGGCCTTTATCCACAATATCTCACATGTTACATGTGTCATTACCCTATGTTCCACTTCAACAGTAATTCATCCTACCGCGCTTAGCTTTTCTTTTTGCTTTTTCAAATTTCTGCAAGATAGAATCTCATAGTGGATATTCTAGCAATACTAGGTCCAACAAAATCGGCATTAAAAATATTGATACTTAGCTGTCCATGCTCCTTGTAAACTTTTATCTTTAGATAGTTATAAAAGATGGCTTTGTAACTGAGAAATAGACGAGTTGTCTCACCAACCTTTGATAATATAATCTTAAAATTCATCATGGTCTGAGTTCTGACTATAAATATTTTGCATAACTGAAAAGTCTGAAGATTGCATCCAAGCATACCAATTATCCCACAACATCATAGTGAATTTTGACCATTATAAATATATTTAACTATAAATACCCAACCATAAAGATACAGGGGTACATCAATAGGAGGATAAACGAGTTCCTATACTTCTCATGATAAAGGAGCAGACATCTCATACATGACCTGTTCCAATAGGAGTCTCCAACAGTTTCATGGTGGTTAAGAAATCTTCACAGATGACAAGGACACAAAAGTTGGTGAAAGATTAGCTTAATTTTTTGTAGGTGTTTGAAAGAATAGATTTAATTAATGTAATCTTAGATGACCTACTATATATTTATCTTCTTAGTTGACTAAATTATACCTCCATCTCCTAAACACTTTTTCACTTTAATAGGAATCATTTCAACATACACTTTTCAGTTTTCACCCACCATGATTTTTTTTAAATTTCACCAAGCTCATTCTATCTCATAGACTAATGTTATAAACAAAGCTATGATTCTTATATTTAATTTTCGATCACTAAAACTAGATTTCTTTAAATTTCTAATTTAATAGTGTAGTGTGTAGGTCTTTTGTTCCAATTTCCTTATTTGCATTATTATCGATAAGAATCATTTGATTTTTCATCTTTAAGCATATAATATGAATTAAACTCTACATTTCCTTTTCCTACCCATAACTATCTTTTTCCTCATTCTTAATTTCTATATTGTTATAGATCTTCCATAAATTAATTTCCAAATTTTTAATTTCTTTACAACTTTTGATGGCATTATCATTTTTACTTTCTTAAGGACCTTAGTGTGCTCATAAAAGTGCTAACATGGAAGCAAACTTGAATAAGTAAGCAACCAAACAAATCACTAGGGAGGCAAACTTTTGCACTTACAGATTCATCCATTTTTGGGGTTCCTACTTTGTGAGCAACATGGTGAAATACAAGTACTGAAGGAAGAATTCATCAATGTCAATTGATAAACCAAAAAATGCCAATTACACCTAAAAGATGCAATCAAATAAAGAGGAAACATTCAAAATGTACTTAATCTTCTTGGCCATATCCATAACATTGCTATGTGTGTGTTCACTATCAAAGTTACCATTCCAATTGTTTGCCATTGAATTCACAAGAGGACCGTTATAACCTATAGACCATGGATGTCCTAAAGAAGATGAGAGATTAAACTTATACCCCTCAACATTCTTAATCATTTATTAAATACAAAAAAAAATATAGATAATTTCAAGACTCACCTCAGCTTGTCGACTAGCATGCAGTCTAATCCCAGATGCATCATACATAACCTGAAGAATAGTAGGTAATTGAGTCAGTCTCTGTGGTTCAATGAACTTGTACAAAGAGTACAGAGAGAATGACAGGATATAGTCAAACATGGTCATAAAATACAATACTAGATGGATCTACCAATCAATCAAGAGAAAAAGGAAATGTGGATATAGAAAATAACTAATTTGCTTCAACTTATTTGATTATCCTCATGAATGCTTTCTTTCAAATTCAGGCCTCAGTAGCGGCTAGACATGACTGCCTGGTTTTGAGTGCGCTACTTATTGGTGATACCTAAACTAGGTCAATAATTGAGGGTGGATATGAAAAGGAAACTGAGATAGAAAAAACGAGTAATTGTTTCCTGCTATTCTTTTTCCAATGCTTTGACACTATCAGAAAGAGACATTGCTAAATAGAATATTCTACTTAGTCTTAAGGTTTAAATTTTCAGTATCAATGTGGATATCAGCTATAGTGATATCGTCCTGGTGCTGAGCCATGCCATTTCAAGACATATTGACTGTCAGACAGTGCCAACATGGTTTTAGCTTGAGGACGCCCTTTTGATCCCTTTCATTTAATTTGATTACTCTAAAAACAACAATATATAGTCAATTGAATTAACATTCAAACATAGTAAATGTCTTAGCAACATACCTTACTAGTAAAGAGTATTTATACAAATGTCTTATTAGAATGACTGTCTTGCATTAATTACTTAACGTAAAACTAATTTATACAAGTAAACACCTCTATTATATGTTTACTATTTTAAACTATACAACTATTGTCACATCCAAATCTCTACTTAACCCAATTTGTAATTTTAATCAAATATTTTCCGAAATGGGATTGACCTGGGTTTCATTTTTTGATTTGAATTTTGAATGATTTAAATTTGGTTACATGGGGTTTAAGTTTGTCTTGCTCTTATGGCCAAAATTAAATTTGTATTGCCCAGTATAAACATACATAGGCTTGGCATGGTTAGCACAGGCAGGATGGGCAGAACTTTTAACTTTTGCCAGTGCTAGTTGGTTTTGATTTTGATGCATAGTTGAAACAGAGCATATTGCCTATGTAGACTGGCACAAACTTTAAACTATGCTTAGTCCTTTGTTTACTACTTCTGTCATCGTTATCTAATTCATTCAATAGTCAATACCTACTTCAAAAGGAATAAGTCCATGCACAACCAAGTGATGCGAGACAGCTACTTTCATAAGAACTGTAAAGTTGGAAAGTGCAAGAGAAATATATAACCAGAATAGTTTTAAAATTTCAGTGACGTGGATGACTACAGGTGGTACATATCAGTTTGATGAAGTACACACGCACATTGAGGGGTATATCTTGGTAGACAGATCATGAACTGACTCAAGCCCAGACCAGGTACCACACCACACCAAGACATCAACTTGAAATCGTAATAGCAAGCATGACACCAATCAATTCTTTTTTCTTAAAAAAAGAGAAAGGCATTATTTTTATTGCTAATTGTCCACTAGAATAAAGAACTTTGAATGAAAAAAAAAATGATTATCACAATACATACAATGGATGCTAAGATTACAGCCAGAGCAAATGAAGAACCACCGGTGCCTTCTTCAAGACCAATAGCCACAGCAAGAGCTACAACAGTTGCTGAATGTGATGAAGGCATTCCACCAGATCCAAGCAACCTTTTGGAGTCCCATCTCTTTTCCTTATACCTGCATGTCTAAGATGGAGAATGCTTAACACAACACCAAATTTTAGGTTAGGAATTTAAAAGTACAATATTCGTTAACATCAAAAAATCATATCAGTCAAAACTATTTGGTGGCGTACCTCTACATTACAACAAATTTAGTCATGTAATTGAGAAAGATTAGGGTTAATTATTTCAAATAGTCCCTTCCACACACACACACACACACATTACACCTTTAATTCCTATAATATACATTATTACATTATTCAAATATAGGTCCTTAGTACTATATATATAGAGAGAAATGTTATCCTGCACACCCCGTGAACACTTAAAATTTTTTAATACTTGGTACTATAACTCAACCCCTAAACCCTAAGGCAAAATCTTATTGGCATAACCGGGAGCTTAACAAAAATAAAGAAACAAATCACCATTTCTGCTGTGAGAGTCGCTCACGCCTGCCGCCCACAAGGGGTGTGCAGGCTATCAATGGCGGGTGTATATATATATATATATATATATATATATATATATATATATATATATATTCATGATCATAATATTACACCTTTAATCCCTATAATATACATTATTACATTATTCAAATATAGGTTCTTAGTTCTGATATTTAGGTCCCTAACATCCCCTTAAGGTGGCTCAAAGATATCATGAAAAACCTAGCTTGATGATGCACTTGATCTTGTGACCTGAGGATTTAATTAGAAAACACTGTATTTAGTCATGAAAAAGTGTTAATTTTAATAGATTCCAACTTCTTTCTATCACCTCCGCCTCCTCTCTGACAAAGTATAATCACTCTCTATGTGTCCTCTCCTAGAATACTAGACTAGAGACTGTGCATAATGGCTTGATTGTCACAGTAAAAATTTATTGTCTCCTTAAAATCACATTCTCTCTCAGTCATCAATTGCTTATCACAAATAAGCTGTCATACAACTATGGCAATGATCATACATTTCCTTTTACACTCAATCTAGCTATGACAATGTGCTCTTTGCTCTTCTAAGAAATTGCCTCTTAAAATAACCAATAGCCCAATATTCATACTCTATTTATGGGAGAACCTACCCAATTTGTAGTAGTGTCTATAATTAGAATGTGACTTCAATCTCGATACAAAGAGACTTTTCCTTGCAGCAATTTTTTTTTTGAACCAATAAAAGATACCTTAAAATTATCATGACATGGACCCTTAGAAATCTAACCAACCACACTCAGTCAATATGATTTGCGAAGGAAATAAAGAAAATATACTTCCCAACATAAAATATTAAATCATCAGAGACTTCTAGTGATCTCAAACTGAAAGAGTCTAGCTAATTTTATATAATAAGATCAATTTCCCTAAGCAACAAACCCTACAGTTATTCCATCTGTACTTTTTTCATTGGGCCACTATGGAGAGAAGTATTCTTCCATTCTTGATATCCAATTGGCGAAGGGGAAAATATAGGTACCAAGGTTAAGAACAATTGGACTGAAGCAATCTTAGTTACAAGTAAAAAACATCTAGGTAAGTTTATCTCTTAGCTTCTAATCAAGACTTCGACCAAGTTACAATGCCTATAGGTGATTTTACATTTTCCCCGTGAATACCCATTTGTAACATGTTGCAAACTTGCTAGTATAAAGTGGAATTAGAAAGTACAGCATGTATTTCCTTGATATATTTGTCTTAGGAATAGAATGTAAAGTCAAAGAAAAAAATAAATGTAAAATAGATATGTGAAAATGCATATAACATAGGGAATAAAAAATAAAATGAGAAGTAGAGCAACTATGACCTTTTTGGAGAGTAATAGGTGGATTTATATTGGAGAGGAATGGTGTCATTTGCGCGACGAAGTCACGTGGCCATCTACTATATAATGGTGAAGGCTTTAGTGTTTTAGTATTGGCTTTTTTAGGAATCCAATTTTAATTATTTTAAAAATTAATGGACAAATTTGTAAAAATGTCAATTAATACCTATTTCTTTTCCCCATTCCTGTGCTTTTATTTCTTCCCTCTTCATCACAAGCAGCATCACCATCACCTCTTCCTATTTCCCCTTCATCTCATGCTCTCTCTCTCTCTCTCTCTCTCTCTCATAGGTAAGTCTCAACCTCCCTCTCTCTCGCATATAGAAAGTCAGGACTCAACCCAGAACTTTCCCCTTTTCACTGCTGCCCTATCCTCGCATGTGAAGCACCAATGAAAGTGGACAACAAGTGACTCTTCTACCACTTCCAAACTCACCTATGATCTCAAGGACCTCATCTCCCTTGCTTGCTCAGAAGATGTTGACGATCAAGGAGAGGTGACTTGCTGGCCACTATTCCAAAAGGCATGAAAGCAGAAGTTCACTTCATTGCAAAGGAAAGGATGATGGGGTTGTTGTGGGAATTGTTCTCGCAGAAATGATATTTAATAAGGCTGTTGACTGTTTCTTGAAGGTTGAATGTTAAAGGATGGTGATCTTATATGCAAAGGCATGCAGCTAGAAAAAGTATACAACAATGCACACAACAAAATAGTGGCTGAGAGGGTTGTCAGAAAATCGTATATTAATAGTTGGTATTGCCACAAATGTGAGACAAGGAACTTGGAAGAGCTAGAAGAGTCCTGGAATATTGTACTCAGATTATGATGGATTATCTGATTGTCCTTTTTTTCTCTCAAACAAAGATGTGGATGTCTTATTACTGAAGGAAATGTTACCATTGAAACAGAAAAGAAATTTGGAAAATTAATATAACCTATATTCTAGTATGTAACTAGCCGGGAATTTCTCCAAGTGATATGGGGTTCTTCTATGATTTTATCTTGATGATTGAAGTTGTAGTTAAGAGTTGGTCTGCATTTCTTGTAGATTGGGTGTGATAGTGCATAAGAGTGCATTCTGAGGGAATGTATGTGTCGAAATGGTCAGATTGGAGGATTTCTTTTTATTCAAGTCAGGTGTTTCTTGCTTGTTTCATTACATTTACTTTGTGCATAATTAAGTTATGAAAGTAGATGATATAATTATGAAGTCTTTGGAAAAAAGAGAATTACTTTTTCATAATTGGTTCTAGTCTTATTGATTGATGTGTTTTTTACATTGCTTGCCCATTGTGTACGTAATCAAAGGTATGCATTTAGTTATTTTGGTTAGTTTTTGTCTATTCTTAGCTTCACAAGAAGCCTAGCTTGTGCGGGGTGCGACATCAAGTGCTAACAATCTACCAAGAGAAGTAATGGAATGGATAAAAGCAGAAGAACTAAGAGCATATCAATCGCGGATTTTAGATGGGGAGTCTGTAAAGACAGAGGAGTCAAAGAAGGTGACATTAGAAAACATAAGACAATGTAATTTAGAAGAGTAGCAATAGTACGCCTTTAGTAATCTAAAGTAGTCAAGGTCGAAGACACTACATTGTCTTAGATAGCAGCTTATCTCTGTCTAAAAATAAGAACTAGACAAAACACATACCTAAGGTGAAAGACAAGATATATGATCATGTGGAAGCAAAGTAGTGAGGTGAACCTAAACAAAAAGGAGAAAAGGATATTTTGTTTATAAAATAGCATGAATTAATAACAACTTCATGCAAAAAACCTAAATGCAACCCTTATGTGAATAAGAAGTGTACTAGTAATTTCAAACAAAGTGACAATTCTTCCTTTTAATTAAACCATTCTTCGGGTTGTATGAGAGTAAGATGGTTGATAAAGAATGCCCTAACAAAAGAGATGAATTGGAAGAAGAGAAGAATATTTCTTAACATTATCACTTATTAACACCTAAAATAGATACAATAAATTAGAGAGTAAACTTTAGAACAATCTTTTATTAAGAAAAATCAAGTTATTCTTGGGTAATGAAGAATTTTGAACCATTTTTAGAACTTGACTAGGACCTTAAATCTCAAAATTAATACAAAATGTTTTATAAAAATTAAGGTTTAAAATCTCGAGCCATACCAAGTTTAGGTCTCTATCTAGAATGATACTATTTTGGTACCATTGTATCAGTAGGTCTCGAGACTTATTCCTTCTAAGAGTAAATCTATGCAAATAAATATAATATCAACCAACTACATACGTGTTACTTAGTATAATTATATGTTAATATATATAGTTATTATGTATCAATTAATATATATGTGTTATATAGTTATTTGATTCTGTGGAATATCTAATGTAGGAAGAAGTCGTGACAACAATTCCCCCACATGATGCAAGTTATAATTGTGACTCTACTACTCGATGTGAATTGCGACCACAACTTTGTTTCCACCATCCCCTACACACCTTCTCATCCAATATTCACCTTCGTAGCTCCTCCTTCCTCAACTAGGAATGTCTTCTCATCCAAGACTCTATCTATTTCTTCCTTGTCTTAGGTTCCCCTCCCTCAAATGATATGGAGAAATTGTCTATATCTCTGTGTCTTGATGCAAGAGCAAAACCATAGTATGGATCATGCAGCCTGCCATGACTTGATACTTTAAACCACAATGAAAACTAATAAGAAAGATACATTAAATATAATTTCCAGGTGACAAGCTCACATTCAAGACATATTATGAAAGAAAGTAGGAATAGCCTTTTGAAGATTAAAAGAGTCAAATGACTAAAGTGGATATGACTATAGCAGAAACTAACAAGACTCACCTAAAGAGACGGGGATAGGACAATTAGTTCTTATCCACAAGTGCATAATCAAGGCAACTCAATCAGTCAATATAAAGCATGACTTATATGTTGAGGCAATCGGTGGTTCGAAGTGACCAAGTGTTTTGATGTTTGGTTAAAGGATTTAAGTTAGGTTTACCCTTGTTATCTTATATGTGTATGTTGAGTGTGCAGGTTGTACAGGTTACACATATGGACTTGGCTGGACGACCTCGGTACGGTGAAGGGTGGCATGGAGACAAGCTGGAGGCTTGTGTGCACCCGAGGGACCTTGGAGAGCAGGGACGATGAGCTGAGGGGCGCGGACTTCGAGGCATGCGTGAAGGATGGCATAGAGGCAAGCTGGAGGCTTGCGTGCATCCGAGGGACGGGAGCCGAAGATGAAGAGGGCGCGAAGGCAACAGTCGAGGCTGCGGAGGAGGAGTCAGTCGAGTCGTGAGGGTACGAGCGCAGTGTGATTGTACTCGGAAAATCCTAGAGTTTGAGTGCGGAGTGGAATGTACTCGGGAAGGGTAACCTTAGGTATACGAGTAGACCAGTCGACTGAGGGCAGTCGACTGATGAAACTCACAGAAGGGTCTCAGCCGGGGACCAGTCGACTGCCCTGGAGGCAGTCGACTGGTAGGTGGCTGGTGAGTTGGCTGAGAATTCGAACGTTGGGGTGCAACGGTCGAATTCGACTGGTAGCGAGGGTTTCAGCCCGAGTCCTATTTAAAGAGGACTTCGTGGTGGCTGAGAGACTTGACGAATCTTATCTTGGATAAAGGCAAGATAGTAGTCTTTGTGCTCAGAGCTGTATTTGAGTTTGTAGCGAGGTTTCTCCACCCACAAGGAGCGACGAGGACTAGCCGGAGGTTATCCGGAGATTGATCCACCGGCGGATTCTTGGATTAGTCACCCGTCCGGGGTGGATACCAAGTAAATCTTCCGTGTTAGCATTGGTTAGTATTGGTTTTTATTGTTTTTGTATATTCCGCTGTGCAACTAACCGTGTAGGAAGAAAAGGGGTTCGAAAATGGCTATTCAGCCCCCCCCCCTCTAGCGGACGCATTCGATCTAACAATTGGTATCAGAGCGAAGGACCGCTCTTGATCGGACTAACCGCCGAGGGAGCACTCGCTAGAGGAAGAAAGAAAATGGAAGAAAAACTTGGGGAAGACAGCAACACACCACCATCCTACAATCATGAAGAATTCGGCCATTGGAAGGTAAGGGTGGAAAATTGGCTAGGGATGGATTGGGAGTGTAGAATGACCATTGAAGACCCCTTTGAAATTCCGAGAGACAAGCACGGGAAGAGGCTTCGCCCTAGATATTGGACAAATGAACAACAAAAACAATCTAGGGCAAACGAAAAGGTAATCAATATTTTGATTGATATCTTGCCTAAAGATGTGTTGAGTTGTGTAGGAGAATATAAAAGTGCGTATGAGTTATGGAGCAAACTAAAAGAACTTCACAAGAACCCTACACAAGTTCAACCAGTAGAAGAACCCGAAGAAATAAGCTCAAGGGTCCAAGAAGATCAAGAGGAAGAAGAATTGATCATCTCATTGAGTGAAGAAGCATCCACCTCAAGGGAAGAAGAGAAAGCATCAACTTCAATGATTGAGGGGGAGGAGAGACCCTCATCCATACAAGAGCAAGAAGAAACATCAACCTCCACCAAAGCCAAGAGAAAGGAACACATCACATGCTTTGGTTGAAATGAAAAGGGGCACTATAAGGACAAATGCCCGAAAGGTAAAAAGGAGGTAAAATCTAAACCAAGTTCAATTCTTTTTAAATCTAATATGGGGTGTAGGAGTGAAGAAGTCCAAGCTAAAAGAAAGAAGATTAGATGCTTCACATATGGAGAGCTAGGACACTACCACACCAAATGCCCTAGAAAAGGTGAGCTAAAGAAAATGGAACACTTGAGGAGATGGGAGAAAGAAGAAAGGAAGAAGAGAAGAAACCCACATCAAGGAGGAACTCCAAAGGTAAGGAAGGTAACTCCTACCCTTAAGCCAAAATGCAATTCAAATTCAAGTTCCTTTATGCATGATAAAAATATAGTTAATTATTCATCCATGCATTCTAAGATTAATGAAAATTGCTTATTTGCGCACAATCATGGATTTAAATATCATGATAGGAGTAGGGTTAACAAAATAGATCAAAACCCAAAGAAGAACATTCATCATAGAAAATTCAAGACCTCTAGACCTAAGGATTAAGGCAAAAATCCCAAGAAGGGGAGGAACGTGCCTAGAAAGGAGGGTAGGTCTAAGAATGTCCAAAGTGGACATATGAATTCTAGGTTTAGTGGACATATGAATTCTAGGTTTAGGAACCTAGAAAGGGAAAATCAAGCTTTAAGGGAAAAGCTTGATAGGTTAGAGAAAACCCTAGAGAGATTCACTATTGGTTCTAAGGGTTTAGATATGGTGTTGGGTGGTTTAAACCGCATCAATGATAGATCGGGTCTAGGATACCGATCTAAGGTCTCCCATGTAGGACCGATGCACGTGAGAGGGGGGGTGAATCACGTGACTTTTAAAATCTTCGTTATAGAATCAGAGTCGATAGAAAATTGTACGATGCTTTGAAAAACGTGCACAGCGGAAAAATTAAAACGAAAAGCGAAAGCGAAAAATAATAAAAAATTACACGAGGAGTTTTACTTCGTTCGGAGCCTTCGGCGACTCCTACTCGAAGACCCAGGCTCCTTGAGCCTTTCCTGTGGGCAATCCACTAAAAACCTCTACCGGCAAACTCCCGGTAGAGTGATTCGAATACAAGATTAGGTGGAAGTGTAACAACCCTACACTTCCCCTTTTAATAATTTAAGTGCAGACAGAACAAAAATTATGTTACCCAACACTTAGATTTATCTGAAGCAGCTTGGGTGTTGGGAGCGATCTTCCGGCAACGGTCGGACAGCGTCGAGTCAAAGCACAAACCGCAGCAGAGGAGCGTGGAAGCAAGAGAGTGCCAAAGCTTGAACCAGAAAAATTTTTCCTGTCTCCTTAGAGGGCTTGCTTGCTTCCTTTTATAGTGCCTCGATGCATGATCTTCTCAGCTCAAATTTTATCCATCAGCAAGAAGGAATAATTCAAACAAGATAACGTTTCTATCTTTGCTTCACTTAAATAATTTAAATAAAATTTAATCTGAAAAGTTGACCAAGAGGTTTTATCCTCTTACCTCACCAAGGCTTTTTGTTTTTTGAAAAAATAATTCAAAATACAATTTAAAAAGAGATTTTATCCTTCTAGCTAGGCTTCACGTGAGAATTTTAAGCATTAATAGGAATAATTAGAAAATAACAATAAGATTTTATCATTAGTAGGAATAACTTTTTTCTCTAAAAAAAAAATACGAAATACGAATAATTTAAATGAAAATTTATCCTCCACCGAGACTTTAGATGAGGAATAAATTTAGAAAATTAACCTACAAAATCTAATTAGTTCACATATCAAATAAATCCTGTAAAATAGAGTTAATGAATTTAGAGTTAATTAGACCCCGTCCAAACCTGGATAAGGATCTAACCAGGACTCAACCGAGGTCACCAAAATGGGCCTAAGTTGGACCGCGCCTACAGTCCTAAAATAGGACCCGTCCTCACTGGTTCGCTCCTCCAGTGACTTACCTTACTTACCTCGTGCAGCTCTACTCAACTTCTTAACCTACCAGGTCTTCCTGCCAGGGCTCAACCACCTTGGTCTTTTTGCCAAGTTTCAACCAACTTGGGCTTCAGCCAATTGTCAGGCCCCACGAACCCAACTGGACTTCCTGCCAGGACTTAACCACCCTGGACTTCAGCCTGGTGTCAGGTCCTAAGTCTTTCAACCCTGCACACTTAGTAAAGGGGTCAAAAACAAAAAGCAAGCCTAACTTTAACCTATTTGTCATTCATCAAAACCCAAGTTTAACTATTAGTGCAAATTGCACCAACATCCCATGCCAAGGGAAAGAAATATACTAGGATAGCATATGATTATGACAAGAAGAGGGAGTTCAAAAATGGCAAGGGGATGTCATTTAAAGGGAAAAAGGACTTAACCAAAGACGAGGTGTCTAAGGTTAAGAGTGTCAAGTTTGTAGGCCAAGAGTCACCGGTGGAACACCGATGTGGCCTAGTGATGATTGAGTCACCTAGGGAGGTGGCTAGGGCTAAGAGCTCAAGGGGGAGCTCTAGGAGCCTTTGGGATATATGGTGAATAGACCTTAGGAGGGGGTGCTCCTAGAGGTCTAGATAGACCATGGAGTATGCCAAAAGAATTGGAGACGGACTTGAGTCTCAATTCCTGGGTTTTGGCATGGTGTTTTTGAGTTTCATGCATGGAAATATGGCATTGGGGTCATATTGCATGAAAATTGGTTTTTGGTATGTAATTTCCATGTAAATCAATGCTAGGGACGCATTGTGGGTTGGCATGAGCAAAGACATCAAGAGAAAGCCAAAACAAGGACTTTTTGGGCAAGGTTTGATTGAAATTTTTAACTTGGGTTTTGTGTAAAACTTGGGAATGGTGATAGATATATTTTGGAATGTATTTTTCCCAAGTAGATATGGGTACCACAAACCTCTCCACAAAATTTGGGAATTTTTGGAGATTTGTGGAATTTCTGGCGCATTTCTGAATTTCGTCAGAAAGGCTGAAATTCTGGTTTTCAGAGTATCAGTCGACTGCCCTAGGGGGCAGTTGACTGGTCAAGGCTGATTTTTGTATCAACAGCTGGTTTGGGGTCCAAATGATGAAAAACAAGTGTATGGTGGGCTAGTACACATTGTTTATGGTCATTGGGGATTAAAATAACCAATAATTGGGATATTACTGGGACCTTTTTGATGTATGGCAAAGGGGGAGAAGTTTGTGTGTTTAAGTTGAGAAACCAAACTTACCTTTACAAGAAACCCTAGGCTTAGGGGGAGCTGAGTTTAAGGGGGAGCATGGTTGCTCCATTCTTGGCGTAAGGGGAACCTTGGAGAGGTTCTTAAAAAGCCTTTGTAAGTCCAATGTAGGGGGAGCTTAGGAAAAGCTTTAAAAAGCCCGTTTGGTTGAAAAGTCCTAACTTGGAGGGTTAGGTGTAGGATGTCTTGGGATAGGATCCATCTTTGCATTGCATATGCATTGTTTTTGCTATTGACTACTATTTTGCTTTCCCTAACTTAAACGTATTGCCAAACATCAAAAAAGGGGAGATTGTTGAGACAATCGGTGGTTCGGAGTGACCAAGTGTTTTGATGTTTAGGCAAAGGATTTAAGTTAGGTTTACCCTTGTTATCTTATATGTGTATGTTGAGTGTGCAGGTTGTACAGGTTACACATATGAACTTGGCTGGACGGCCTCAGTACGGTGAAGGGTGGCATGGAGACAAGCTGGAGGCTTGTGTGCACCCGAGGGACCTTGGAGAGCAGGGACGATGAGCTGAGGGGCGCGGACTTCGAGGCATGCGTGAAGGATGGCATGGAGACAAGCTGGAGGCTTGCGTGCATCCGAGGGACGGGAGCCGAAGATGAAGAGGGCGCGAAGGCAACAGTCGAGGTTGCGGAGGAGGAGTCAGTCGAGTCATGAGGGTACGAGTGCAGTGTGATTGTCCTCGGAAAATCCTAGGGTTTGAGTGCGGAGTGGAATGTACTTAGGAAGGGTAACCTTAGGTATGTGAGTAGACCAGTCGACTGGCCTGAGGGCAGTTGACTGATGAAACTCACAGAAGGGTCTCAGCCGGGGACCAGTCGACTGCCCTGGAGGCAGTCGACTGGCAGGTGGCTGGTGAGTTGGCTGAGAATTCGAACGTTGGGGTGCAACGGTCGAATTTCAGTGGCACCAGTCGACTGCCCTGGGGGCAGTCGACTGGTAGCGAGGGTTTCAGCCCGAGTCCTATTTAAAGAGGACTTCGTGGTGGCTGAGAGACTTGACGAATCTTGTCTTGGTTAAAGGCAAGATAGTAGTCTTTGTGCTCAGAGCTTTGTTTGAGTTTGTAGCGAGGTTTCTCCACCCACAAGGAGCGACGAGGACTAGCCGGAGGTTATTCGGGGATTGATCCACCGACGGATTCTTGGATTAGTCACCCGTCCGGGGTGGATACCAAGTAAATCTTCCGTGTTAGCATTGGTTAGTATTGGTTTTTATTGTTTTTGTATATTCCGTTGTGCAACTAACCGTGTAGGAAGAAAAGGGGTTCGAAAATCGCTATTCACCCCGCTCTAGCGGACGCATTCGATCTAACATTATATTCTTGAACAAAAAAATTACTTGTAAATATTCTGCAATAATTTAAAATTTTAATAAGCTTAATTTACTAACTGATAATAGAAAATCAAGATAAACAGATAAAAACGGAGCAATGGAAACCTAGCTAATGCCTTTTGCTAATGTGAAAGAACATTAGCAAGCATGATATTGGTAAGTGAACAAAGTACCAAATGTATGTTTAAGTGCCTAAATCAAGGACCAAGTAGAAGGTTGAATGGAATGCGCCAAAAATGCTAGAAGTAACTTTATAAGATAAAACAACATCTAACAAGGAAGAGGCTTGGATCCCAAGAAGACCACTATGTTACTCAATATTAAGTATGGTCTAGGGGATGGGAGTCGATGAACCATCTTGAGTTGCTATGGCTGATTGTGCCAACGATCTTCACTACCACCACGAGACTTGTTAGATAGCAATTGAGTGACCTAACCAAATCCAATTATTGATAGTTTAGATGGTACTATGGATATGGGAGATGCCTTCATCATTCTCATATAAACATCTTGTAGAATTGGAACAGAGATGCCTCCTAAAATCTGTAGAATTGAAAACCAGGCATTAAACCAAAGTATTATAGAGATTAGAGACCTTTGAGCACTAAGAGCGATGTTAGTTGGGTTGTACTATACCTAACTAACAATCAGATAGTAGGTACATTGTGCCATTTGGGGGTTATTTTATATTGGTATTTATGTAAGCTCACATGATCCTGAAGAAGTCATGGACATAAATGCTTTCATGCCTTCTTACTAGAAAGCACATGACTAGAGATATTATATCCTTGACACCCAATTGGTGTTCACATGGTCATAAAGTTTTGACCTAATGGCTATAGAGACTCCTTGGTTGACATGGGTAATGTGTATAGTCTTTTATAATATCATCGGGTTTCCCTATCATTGAACCAGTAAATTATAGGGAGTCCCTAATCATATTATACTCGAGAATCACACAAGAATTACATTGCGGCATATGGGAACTATGGTACTTATCTAACTCGTGCTCACGTGAACTTGTTGTGAAAATAGATGGTTGGGTGCTTCCTGCACGACTAAAGATTTCATTGGTTCCAATGTTCAAAATCTTGAATCACGCCAAAATTTTGGTCTTTGACCGAAACGATACTATGGTATGTTTCGACGCGTGATGCTGGTAATGAATTAGAGTTGAAGAAGAAAGGAGATCAAGCATAAGGAGTTTCTATCAAGCATGACTTTAAATCTTGTACCATGCCTAGAGAAACGGTCAAAACATATCATTCCGATAAATTACCAAAACTCGATACCACTTAGCACAAACAATGTCTCTTTCCTTTGATTCATCTCCTTCCTCCAACCTCTAATCTGTCACCAGTGCCATGCATCAGAGTGTCGACACGATACTAGAACAATATTTTTCTTGTTAAAGACGAAAACTACGACGTGACTAGAGATTTTGAATCTTGGTACCAAGTGGTGTCGAATTTCGGTGATTTACTGAAATGATATGTTTCAATCGTTTTGCTAGCACGGTATGAGATTTCACACAATGATTGGTTCAACATTGAGTTGAAGATCACATAGAGTTTCGACTTAATGACCAAAGAGACTCCTCACATAACAAGGGCAATGAGCACCTTTTTATTAGATACCATTATATTTCACAGTAAGAATAAAGCCAGTGTAAATGGGAATTGTCATATCTATATACATGACATGATAAGATAAGATATAATAAATTTACCCTTTTTATTGATGCTTGTTTACCTATTTTATTTGGCTTCCTCGAGGAGCTCTCCTACCAATCTAATAGAAAATCTCACCCTTTTTTTTTCCTCTATATCAACCCAAGACTAATAGAGACATTAAGCTACTTTATTACTTTGTTGCTCTAAAACACTACAAATATTCAAATTAAAATTTCTAAGTTTCTTTACATTATTTTGTTGCCTTAAATACCTCGATGACTATGTATTATTTGTGTTATATGCTATATTATTTTTACTGCTAGAAAACATTATGTTGTTAAAGGTTGTATGGTGTATTCCTTTTTAAAACTAATTGTATTCAACATATTGATGTTTTATTTACATATGATTTCTCTTATCCTATAATGCCGAGTATGAATGTGCTTTGAACTTTATCTAGCATTTTTAGAGCATAACCCTTCGCTTGGCACAAGAAACATGCTAATAGATATGTCCTGCCAATGGAGCATCAATGGAAAGGGGCTCGCTCAGGACGTGTGACATTTAGATCCCAAACAAGTCACAAAGATAATATGTGAATAGGTACATTTTTATTGTCATATTGAATTTCTATATACGATTAACTAGAAACATACTATGGTACCTAATTGATTTACATAAAATTAAAAAGATATAAATTGAATTATAGAAAGGAAAAAAAAAACAAAATGGCATTGAAAGCTGGCTACTAAAGTGCACAAGTTGTGTTAGAACCGACTATTTGGAATTAAGAAAATGAATCTTATTCCAACATTGAATAGATGTAATATGTAGACTCTTTTATAGGCCTTACAGAACTCAATTTCCTAAGAGTTAGTATAAATTATAATGAGTTCACTAAACTAAAAGCACAAATTTTTGTAAGTTTAAAATTATAATGAGTACTGGCTTATTCTGTTAGAGTTATTTAATAGAAAAAAGAAAAAAATAATGTATTTGATTGCATCAGTTACGCTCCATAAGGCTCAATGATTAGCCAGAATCCAGAGTTTAAAAATCTCTGCAGTCTTAGAGGTAAGAACTATTTAATGTTGGTTAGAGAACTTGATTGAGTTAGTGGGGTGTAGGAGTTAATGCAGAGAATGAACAAAAGAAGTCAATCCTCTTTCTTCAGTTTCCTGTTATAAATTGTATCGTGCAGGAAGACCTTTCAAATCAATATCTCACATTCTTCATTTGTTTATCTTGGGTTACACCATTCATTATTCTATTAAGGAGGTGAGGAATTAGTAACAACACATACTGTGAGAATGAACCAACTTTGTCAAAGCACTCCTACACACATGATACACTCTCTGTATACCATTTGCCAAAAATGTAGTTGCACCATTTGACAACGAAATAGGATCTATTACACCATTTAACTATTGCATGGAGCTCACAAGTAAGTAATTATTGAAATCTTCATATGGGATGTATGTTTAAAGTTAGGAGGGATACAATGTGCATGGAAATTGGCGGAATTAAACATGCTGAAATTAAGGGTAATATTCCAAACCAAATCTGTTAATCTGGAGCATCATTGCCTCCCATGAGGTCGTGATCCATTAGATTAATTTGACATCATCAAGATTAAAGGGATCATTCATAAAGGAAAATTACAGAGGCACTAAGAGTAGCAAGTCCGAGGGAATTCAAATACAATTTCACTGTATGAGACAGAATTAGTGGATAAGGAAGGACTTAGAAAATTTTCAACTTTTAACCAATGACTTCGGTCCTCATTTAATAAAGAAAATCCAATTTACTCATCTATTATCAATTGCTTCAGAGTGAAACGGGCAATGTTTCCATCTCCAAGCTTGGTCTATTCCATTTTAGCGCAACTCTTTATTTCCAATAGATTTATCCTGTGGAAGGCTATCATAGAATGCTTAGATATAATACAGGAAGGATTTGATTTCCAATCAGCAAAGGATCTAATTCCCCGAGTAACATGAACAGAGCCAGTCTTGTATTCTAGTAAATGTGGTTGGTATTGTTTAAATCAGCTCTTGATGCAAGCATGTAATAAGCATCTTTTTTTGTTCCATAGTCCTGTAAAGGAGGAGTCTATTCCGATGGTAGCTAACAAATAGATTATGCATAACTTTAATTAACCTATGGTAACTGCATGATGAGCTCTTTATCATTAAGATCACAAAAATTACTTCTAACGTATATTAGTCATATTTTTATGCAAGAAAAGTTGAATTTCCTGTGGCGCTAGCTGCAATAAAATAAACCCCACTAAATAGTCCCCATTATTTCTGCTTCGAAACAAACTTCTGGTTCTGAAGTAACCATCTGAATTAAACCTCTTTAATCAGGTCGTATCACACAATGGCCAGACAAATTCCCCAGTTCAACTGAACTGCAGCTTATTCCGCTGAAAAGATGGTACTCTTGTTGGTATAAGACATGCCAACTTAAGAAAATTTTCCTGCACTGTTATTCAAAAATCCTCGACAAGAACAACAATTTCCTTCATTCAAGGAACAAATATTAATTCCTGAAGAACAATAAGCGCGAACAATTCACAAACCTCTAGATTGGACTCGGATCCGCAATTATTGACCGGCATTACAGACATAAACAGTATAAAATGGAAGGAAAAACATTGAAGGAAGGACGCACCAGGTAGTGAAGAGCTTGAGGAATTGGGCGATGGCAAACGCGAGGATGGCGGAGATGAGCGGGCGGTTGACAGCAGAGAGCTGCGACGGCGGTGGGGAGGAAGCACTCGAAGCCTCATCCATGTCCCTCCTCTTCGATCCAATGCCGCTCCGCTCCTCTCCTCTCCTTTCTCCTCCCCTTCCCTCTTAACCAATTGCTAGACTGCGGACCAAATGGCAGAGGAAACTTCCTTCTCCTAGCAATCCAGAGTATTTTTTTTTTGTTTTTAGTAATTATTGGAATAAATTTTAATTAAGCCCCAGATATTTTATTTAATAACTAAAATTTTTTAAAGTATTTTTGAAATATTTTTCGACATTTCAAAAGTGCTAATAGAAAATATAAATTGAATTGGAATAAGTTTTTGGCAGAAAATCAGAGAGTATTTTTTTTATCATTGAAAAGATTTTTTTTAAATTTATTAAAACATCACTTCATTCGTAACAGATTTACAAAATTAAAAAGAATCAAATCCTGATAAAATCCCAGAAATTATACTCTCTGTGATGATTAATTTTGATTTTTGATTTATTCAGTTTTAATGCTGTGGGTGGAGAGGGATGAGAATTTCACTTTTTACAAAATTTGACTAAAATTATATTAGTTTGAAATAATTTTGATCAATTTTAATTAAAAATATTATTAATATCATGTTTTAAAAAAACTTTTTTTTTTAACAAAGGCAAAGTGAAATTAGAGGCAGGTAGCGAGCGACGACCACCTCGCGAGATGCCGGAGAGGCAGCAAGCAAAGCCTTCCCTCTTGTAGGGACCTTATATTTTTTATTTTAATAATTATATTTAATAATAAATTATATTGTTTAATATATAATGGCTTTGATAGATTTAGTAGAGAGCCCATCAGCCTAAAATACCAAATTAATATATATAAATTTCCTTTCTAATTTTTTTTTATTTTCTCACCAAATCCGCCAAATCCTGCGAACAAAGCCCTAGTGCAGCGTGATCGGCGATTCCCTTGACCCTTCGCCTCTTCAACTCTTCCGCTTCCTCGCCGATGCCAAGCCCTCCGGCCTTCCCTCGCCACTATTCTACAGTTCTACGAGCCTGAAATCTTCTCTTCAGTTGTGTCCTACTGTGCGCTGCCCTCGTCGCGACTTCTACAATTCTACTCGTCTCTCCGATTATGTCCTATCCTATCGTGGCCCTCCCTCTACTGATTTTCTCTGTTGTGCCCTGCCCTCCCTCGTCGCAACGATTCCGATGAAGGTCCCTTGTCGGTAAACGATCTTGCTTTTAATTTTTTTTTTTGTTAATCATGTTTTTTTTGAAAAATAGTAGATTTACAGTTTTTTTTTTGCCGGTTGTGCCCTTATTTTTCTGAAAAATAGTAAATTTTTTTGTTAATCATGTGTTTCTCCGGTTGATTTTTAATTCTTTTGTTAATTATGTTAAACGATTTTGCTTTTATCCATATTTATATTATTCAGATTTACAGCTTCTTACAAAAAATAGTAGTTGAAAGAATTGAGTTTCAAACCATGCTGATTTTTTGAAATAGCAGGAAAGCAGAATTAAATGTTTCAAATCATGCTCTTTATAGCTACTTTAGATCATATAAGGACTTTAAATTACTTAATTACATACTAGACCACTAGCCACTAATATTTACTAATTTACATTTAGCTTCCTCACATGGTCAAATTTAAACATTCCCTAAATTTACTAACTTGGGAAAAATGACTTTGCTTTTTCAGAGTTAATCATTTTCTTAATCTAGTGATTTTTTTCACTTGAATGGTTTAGCTCCATGCAATCCAATTTGAAAATGAATCTCCATGTTTTGTCAAGAGTCTATTTTCTTTTGTATGGACTTGATTTTAGTTGTTAAAATTTAGAACAGTTTATTGTGCAAAACTTTGATGAAGCAAACTAAAGTTAAAAGCAAATGAATCTCCACTCATCACTTTATGTTGTTAGTTTAGTGTCTCTTTAATTTGATCAATTGCATGCTTGGCTTTCTGCCAATTAGTGATGTATTAAAAACAAATAAATTTTCATGTACAATTATATTTATTTATATATATTAAAGGCATACTTGATTATGTATGTGTGTCTTTTAATATGTGTCATGCATCAAAACTACTTAATGCAATTAATCTTATTATCAATTAATTTGAAAATCCTAGATATATTTTTGTTAGTATTTAAATTATATTTTATATTTATTTTGTTATATTTGCATTGTGAATTATCAATTATGACGGGAACAAGAAAATTTGAATCTGGAAGTTCAAAGAGGAAAAAGAAAGAAAGACAAGAAATTCTTACAAAATCTCTCAATGGGTTCATGGAAAGGTACATAAAGTCTGTAGTTTCCATTGTTAAAGATTTGACTATTATTACAAATTCGGATCAAAATTTAAATCCTGAGAATGTAGTTGCTGATCAAATTTTGATTGAGAATATAGATTTGAATGATGGGATTCAAGTTGTTGCAAATGATATTGAAAGTCTGAATGAAAATATAGATATGAGTTATGAAGAATTAGATGATTTGTTTGATCCAGGAAATTGGGAGAATAATATGCTTCAAAGAAAAATTGATTTGCTAATAGAGAGAGGTCCAAAAAGAGTTATGGATATCGTGTATCCAGTAAATGACCACGGTAGAAGCTTCAATGATAGACATGTTGGAAAATTTTGATTTCCACTTGTATCTCCTCGGTATTTGACTTAGTCGATTTACGACCATCGGATCTTCCGGGAGGTTGCTATCTCCTCGGTATTTGACTTAGTCGATTAACGACCGTCGGATCTTCCGGGAGGTTGCTATCTCCTCGGTATTTGACTTAGTCGATTAACGACCGTCGGATCTTCCAGGAGGTTGCTATCTCCTCGGTATTTGACTTAGTCGATTAACGACCGTCGGATCTTCCGGGAGGTTGCTCGGAGGAAGCAAACTGATTGGTTTACGTCGAGGCTAGTGTTCGACACTATCTCCGTAAAACGATATTGCTCCGCTACTGGTGCTCACGGATAGCAACAATTCGTTTCCAAGATACAACGACGTCGTCTCGGAATAGTAGCACTTCAAATTCCGAGACCGGCGAACCTTTTCGCAGGCTTTTTGGACTCTCGATGCAGAAGATGAATGAGTGCAAATGCTTTAGATTGCAATGCTTGAATGATTGAAATGATCTAGTGGAGGGATCTATTTATATTGAGTGAAGAGATAAGTACCCTTTGGTTCGGACAGATCTGGACCGTTCATAACGAAAGGGTATAATCCTTTAAAGGTCATTTATGCTCTGTTTACTTGGGAGAGCGGAAAGTAAAACTAAGGAAAAGTTTCTGCAGTGGAAATTTTTTCATTGTTTACTTCATTAAAATTTAAAGAGAGAAGAGAAATATAATCCATCCGCGGATAGTTTTGGAGCCAAAATCGATCAACTCAAAATCGAACGGAAAGCAGCGGATGGATAAAAAAATGACGCATGTACCCCTTTTCATTTACAAAATTACATCATAAACCAAAAAAATAACGCATGTACCCTTTTTAACTCATAAAATTACACCATATACCAAAAAAATGACGCATGTACCCTTTTGCATTAATAAAATTACACCGCATGTACCCACCTTCCTCAATCATGGTAAACAAGCATGCAAAGGAAAGGATTTCTTTTCCTTTCCATTCTCTTTCCATGCTCCTAAATTTATTTAATCCATCCATCATCCACTTTTTCAGGTAAACATAATCTCGTCCCTTGATCTGAAGAGTTATAACTCTTCATATCCATCTTGATCTCGCCCGTCAGATTAGAACATTTAATCCGACGCCTCAGATCCATTCTCCCTCTTCACATTCAGATATTTGATCCGACGCTCCAGATCGCACCTTCTTGCGATCTGTCCAGATCTTTGATCCGACGGCCACCATTGAGCGTATCTTGAACAATTAATTTCTCATTCACCCTTAATCGGTTTTGAGCAAATAAATAGTCTAGATTTATCTATGCGAAACGTAGATTTCGATTTTGAAGTCAAACTTGACTTTCAACGATCGATGACATCAAAATCGTATCCAACATTACAATCAATCTTTGTCGAATGGAGAAAAACTTGATAGATCATGGCTAGTGTACTCTCGGAAGAAGGATAAAGTGTTTTGCTTTTGTTGTGTGTTATTCAAAAGAGAAAATTATATCAAATCATTTCACAACAACTATAGGTTATGGTGATTGGAAAAATATTCATGCAAGACTTAGTGAGCATGAAAGAAGCACTGATCATATAAATAGCTTAACAAACTGGATGGAGATAGAAACAAGATTGAGAAAAAAATTAGCAATTGATTCTTCTAATAAAAAGTCATTGAGAAAGAAAAAAGATTTTGGAGAGATGTTTTGAAGAGCTAGTGTTGTAAAAACTCTTGCAAACAATAATTTGGCATTTCGTGGAAGTAATGAAAAACTTGATGATCATAATAGTATAAATTTTCTAAGTATGATTCGGATGATTGCTGATTTTGATCCGATCATGGAAGAGCACCTTCGGCGCATCAAAAGAAAGGAGACCCGTCGTGTCCATTATCTTGGCCATAATATTCAAAATGAATTAATACTTTTTTTGTCAGGCAAGATTAAGAATAAGATCCTTGAAATCATTAAAGGAGCAAAATATTTTCCTGTAATTCTTGATTGTACACCAGACATTAGTCATGAAGAACAAATGTCTCTTATATTGAAATGTGTTGATATTTCCAAGACTCCCATAACAGTGGAGGAGTTAACTCTTTATTCAATTTTTGAAAGTTACTGAAACATCAGGGGATGCACTTTACAATGAGCTTAAATCAATTTTGGGGAAATTGGAACTTGATTTTAATAACATGAGAGGGCAGGGTTATGATAATGACTCAAATATGAAAGGACAATAAAAAGGAGTAAGCAGCAGAGTACTTAAAGAGTATCCTAGGGCATTTTACACTCCATGTGGTTGTCATTCTATTAATCTTGCCCTTTGTGATATGACTATGAGTTGTGTTCAAGCTAAATCATTTTTTGGAGTGATACAAAGAATTTATAAATTATTTTTCGGTTCAACAAAACGGTGGGAGATTCTTAAATCTTTTGTAAAAGGTCGCAATAGAGAAGGGCTTACATTAAAATCATGGTCAGATACACGATGGGAAAGTTGTCTTGATAATGTAAAAGTTGTAAGATTTCAAGTTCCTCAAATAAGAGATGCACTATTGCATCTAGTAGAACATAGTGGTGATGCAACAAGATGCAGAGTCTTTGGCAAATTATGAACTTCAAAGTTTTGAATTTTTTATGGGTATGGTAATATGGTTTGAAATATTGCAGAAAGTAAATAAAGTCAGCAAGATCCTCCAAAGAAATGATATAGCTATTGATGAGGGTATTAGTCTGTTAAAAGGTTTGATTATTTTTTTTGGAAGAATACAGAAATACTGGTTTTGAAGCTGCGAAGAGTGAAGCTGAAAAGATTGCTTTAGGAATGGAGGTTGAACCCATTTTCGTGAAACTTGTATTCGTCGCAGAAAAAGATTCTTTGATGAAAATTCTCGAGATGAACCAATACAAGGAGCTGAAGAATATTTTCGAATAAATTATTTTTTGCAGATAGTTGATAATGCTCTTTCTTCACTCAAGACAAGATTTGAGCAATTTCAGAAATATGAAGGGACTTTTGGGTTTTTATTTAACTTGATCAAGTTGAAAGATGCAGATGATGAGAATTTGAACAATTCATGTGTTGCACTTGAAGATTTTTTGAACATGAAGATGATTCTCATATTAATGCGCTTAAATTATTTTCCGAATTGCAATTACTCATAAAAACATTGCCGAATTGAATTACCAAACCACTTGAAGTCTTGGAGTATGTTAAAAAATTTGCATCATGAGTTTCCTAATGCTTGGATAGCTTATAGAATATTATTAACCATACCAGTTACGGTTGCTTCTGCTGAAAGAAGTTTCTTAATGTTGAAGTTGATAAAGAATTATCTTCGATCAACTATGTCACAAGATAGATTGAATGGTTTGGGTATATTGTCTATTGAAAAAAAGATGGTAGCTAAGCTTGATTACGATGATTTAGTTGACAGTTTTGCACAACAAAAAGCGTGAAGAGTATGAACATTTTGTATTTTTGTGATGAGATTTAATTTATATATGTGAAGAAGTTATTGAAATTTATATAACAATGGAGGAGTTCTTTATTTAATTTTTTAAAGTTTTATATTTACGTAGCATATTGAATATTCATGATAATCATATTCATATAATTATGGATTCGTATGTAATATTTTTATATTTAATAAAAAAATTATATAAAATTTTCATTGAAAAATTAGCCTAGAGACTTCAATTTCCTGAAGATGCCCCTGCTCCGGATTAGAGAGATGAAACTTCAGGCAACGACACTTGAAATAACAACAAAGTAAAAAAAAAAAAAGTTGGGTTAAAACTAACATGGGATAAGCGACAATTTACTTTATCGCGTCCTTGACTTTTGCTAATATCAAATTCACGCACCCTACTTTTTTTTTAATATATATATATATTTATCAAATCACGTATTTCTTTCTAAAATATCCCTCTCTGTGCCCAGGTGTTTATCTGAGACACATTGAGCCGCTGAAATACATGTAAAATTTTAAAACATGAGCCAAAATGTAGTGAATTTTAAAAGTAATATTTTTAAAAAGCTATAAAAAAATGAAAATCTCACATCGAGCTATATATATATATATATATATATATATATATATATATATATATATATATATATATATATATATATATATATATGATGAAATCTAAATGGAAAGAGATACTTACGTTTAGAAGAGTCTCAAGAATTTAATAATTTTAATTTGTATTTAATTTAATAAGTTTAAGATTATCAGTTTGATTAAAATTTATTGATGACCTTTGACATATTTAAATCAATTTCAACTTAGATCAATGCACTCCTAATAACTTCCCGAGTCTCATCCTACTCTTAAATCTTAATTCTACTGCTTAAGAAATGTACTATGAATTTTAAAATTTTAGATAATTTAGTATAATTTTGGTAAAACTTGCTATTAGATTTAAATCTATCGTATTCACTCAATAATAATATCAATGTATTCTTGAAACTTTCTTGACTCTGACTACATTCAAAATTTTAAAATTTAGATATTATATAACCTTTAGTGAGCATGGATAGCAATGGGTTGAGTTCGATCAAATTTCATATCCTCCATCTTCATACTCATAAGAGATCAAATATTCATCCTTATACACATCCATTAAAAAATTAAATATCTTTTATTTAATAATTTTTTTTTCTATGCATGCAACTATCATTATTCAATAAAAAATATTATAATTAACATCATAGTTAACAATCTAGCTACAAGGCTCGCCCGACCAACCTTGTAGCCATGCAACCCAAAGATCCGCCATGGCACAATTAATAATCCTCTGAGAGAGGAAAGGTACGGCCTATTCGGTCGACCCATCCAATTGGCACAGTCATCTGACTGACTAGCCTAATTTGAGTTGGTCCTTTCATCCTTTAGTCTTAGGTGGGGAGAACGCCCAAGATGAGTATGTTCTATCGCCCAGATTGACTATCTCGTGGGCCATTAGATACCGACCGACCAGATAACCCTCTACCCGAAGGCTGATCGATCTTTGACCGCCCCACTCCTTGATCCCATGTCAATTGCTACCCATAAAAGGACCATCTAGTTGGGGACATAACATCCAATTGGATCATCTACATTGCTGATCCTGTCGACAAGCGAAGAGGGTTCTCACTCAGATGACTCGGTCTGACCAAGAGGACCTGGGTTACGATAGCGTGTGAGTCAAGGTCGGGCTTGAGGGCTAGAAGGACAAAGGTGACTCGGGGTCAGACCAAAACGAGAACGCAAGGTGGAGGGGAGATTTCAATCGCCAGAAAAAACCTCCCCTTTGGAGCTCCAAGAGGGGTTTATATAGGGGAGAGAGAAACCCTCTATCTTGTCAAAGCTGTCTTATTTCATTAAAACCTGATCAACTGACAAGCTGACCCTTTGGCAGCCTTAGTTACTCTATGAGTCTACCACAACTACCTAAATGTCCATCAGGTCACTCCGATCACCTAAATGTCTGATGCCCTGACAAGTTATGATTATGTCAGATGTCTTTTCCTTATAATGGGAAGATTTGGGGAGATCTCATTGTTGTTGGGAGCTTGATGATAGTTAATCCATTTGGGGGGCAATGTGGCTATCCGATCACTCGGGCTCATCCTATCGGGCAACTGTGAGCTTACTAAAGCCTGACCGACTGAGTGGAGATGATCGGGCAGACAAGTCATACTTCTTGACTATTCATGTCTTTGGAACGGGCCCAAGGTTCCCGACCGGGAGCGCCCGACTGGGACTTCTCGTCCGGATGTGCCCGACCGGGAGGGCCCGACTAGGAGAGCCACTATATACTGGGTGCTTCCCTCTTCAAGGGAGCCTGACACGTGCTTCTACCTTTGCCCGACTAAGCGTGCCCGACCAGCGACTCTCGACCGGGAACGCCCGACCGAGAAGGCCACTACATATTGGGTGCTTCCCTTGTCAGGGGGGACTCGACACGTGCTTCTACCTTTGCCCGATCGAACATCCTTGACCGGTGACTCCCGGTCAGGAACGCCCGACCGAATACTGTCGATCGACCCCCAACCCGAGTAACTTCGAACTCTAATCCATCAAGCTGGATTGACGTCTGGTGCACCCGACTGTCTTTGCCCGACCAAGACTTGACCCGACCGGGCTCCCGATCGGCTCAGAAAATCTACTCGACCGGATCAATTGCTGCCTACACTAAAATTGAGGATTTTTTGCTTGTCAACTAAAACTCCCTATATATATCAGCACGTCGTTATGACTTACATCTATCTATTAAAATTTCATGGACAGATCAAAAACTAGGTTGAAGGTTTTAGAAGTGTGAAGGAATTGACTAAGCATGGTTGATGTTTTGAGTAAACTATTAAATATAAAAAATTCAAGGGGCCTAAACGTGTAAAAACCCTAAATTAAGGTTTGGGTTAGAATTATCTGAATTTGGAGGGTTTTATTTCAAGTTTCCTTAAACCTATAAACCTAAAATTTTCTCTTCTTTTCCTTCTGTTAAGACACGCCGCAGCGGTTCCTTCTTCGTGCGATCTAGGCTGACACACACATCACTCCAATCTCTACTCGACGGAGAGTCGAGCCCTTTTCTTCTTCCTCGTGACCCTTTCTCCTTTCCTTCTCTGGTCGCCAGCCTACCATGATCTCAGAGAGGCAAGAGGTTGGCAATAGCCCTTCCCTGGTTTGGTCGCACCGCAAGCCGCTATCAGGCATGTCCTCGCCGGTTAGAGCCGAGGCCATCCGGGAAGCGTCGCACGGCAGATGGAGTTAGGATTCGGTTGGTTGACTCTGACGGTGCTAAGTTTTTGATCGCCGAAATGTTGGAGGCTGCTGATCTATAAGGGGAGATCTCCAACTTTGCGATTGGTTGCTGGGCAAGCCAGAGCTGCACAAGGGCGACCTTACCGACGCATCCCAGGTAAGCTCTGCCATGTTTAATGCTCTGCTTAGATGTAATTGAAATCTGTGTTCTATGTTGGATAGATCTGTGGATGTTATTGAGTAGGATCGGAATGTGTAATGAATCTGCTTTATCGTAGATGAGTTGGTTGTTAATTGATCTTGTATTTGTTTTTTTTTGTTTTGCTAGGGAATTCTTGTTGGAGTTGTGATGTGGTTTTGTTTGTATCTGGATTCTTCTTGCTGTGGGATACGATGTTGAATTAGGAATCTGATTGGTAGGGGATGGTGGTTGGTCCTTGGTATGTAGATCCTATTTAATGCGGTGGAGAGTTAGTGTGGGATTGGTTCCTGTGTTCGAATTAACAATTGCGTATGATACGGTTGCTTGATTAATGTAGATTAGTGAATAACAAATATTGTATTAGTCTATTAGGATTTATAATGGTTTTAACCATTGCATTATTAGATTATGGGGTTACTAGTGTGGTGGATGAATTTTAGATAAATCCTTTGAATCCATCTCGGTTTACAAACTTTTGTCTTATTGGGTTAGGAGATGATTTGGGTTAATTAAGGATTAACCCTAAATTAGACCATGTTTGGGTTAAGCATAGCCAAATCATCAATTATGGTTAAGTGATGAACCTTATAATTAGGACAATCCTAATATTATTTGGTGTTGAGTTTAGCTAGTTATCATCTTTTATCATAGCTAAAAGTTATGCCCTTTAATACAGGATGCTGATTATTGTGGATTATTGGATGGGGGGTTCTCTGTGCTATGGACATCTATGTTGAGGTGGGTACCTTTTGACTTATCTCTGTAGATATTGTCAGGTTTCTATGCATGATTTTTTTTATGGATAGTAATAGGATTTACCTTTCCCCGCCTTTTGTTTATCTTATTTAATACTTATTGCTTGACCCTTTGACATTCTCAAAGTTTATTTCCAATAGTGTCTCTATGTTTGATACTCTTATTCTGTTAGAGTACGTGTGCATAGGAATATTTGCATGTCATATACTTGATATTTATTGATACTTAACATTATTGCGTGCCTAGTTGGTTATGATTTATGTTTCGGACCTGCGCATGCCATATTGAGGTTTGCTTGATAGGAATTGTGTGTGTTAGCGTCATGCACCATCTTTGCATTATTACATAATTGGCAATCCTTGGCTCCCTTATGGTTAAGATGAATCGTCAGTTATATCAGGATCTGTACACATTACTACTCATGGGTTAGTGGTATTATCAGGAGGGTGTGTATAGTTGCCCTGTCAAGGCTCTGCTCAGTCGCTTATGAGTAGTGGTATCTGCAGCGTGGTAGCAGACAGAGATCCCTCATCTTTTTCGTGATACGAGGAGATGAGAGCGGTGCTCCCTCATATGATTTAAAGTAGGATGAGTGTGTCATCCTCCAACATCCTGTCCACTCGGTTACTCAGGAGCAGTGATGGTAAAGTGCGAACAGTTGTCATAGTTTTACTCACTCGACCTCATCCATGATCGGTGACGGTGGCTGATTGGCGTCAGGGGTGACCATGCCATTACATCATGTGCATGATTGCATTTATTTGTGTTTGTTGTATTTGTTTAAGCTATGCTTGCTGCATTTAAATAACACACACATACAGGAGGTATTTTATTTACTTATGGGTTGATGACCATTCAAGTTCAGGGATTTATGACCTTCAAGCCCCGCAGGTGATTTTGATATGAATATGTACTTATATGTAGAGTACCGATCATGTATTCTGATTTTTCCTATGAGACTATATTTGCTTGTTTCTGTGCTATTATTGTATGACCTTTTTATAGTCATGCATATATATCTATTTATATACTCGTGGAGTTGTTAGAATGTATACTAAACGCCTTGATTTTATATAGACATTTATATTTTGAAAGAGAATCACATGATCACTGTTTACATATTTATTAATTGTTTATGTGCATATTGTCTAATACTTTACATTGTAGATAATATGGTGTGTGGTGTCACACAGAAGATTATGTTATCAATCCCTTGTAGAGTATAAGTAGGGACTCACAACCGAGATGGATTTGGACAAACCATCGGGATGGTTGTAGTGTAATTTGGTATTGGTTTATCTTGACCATAGAATTATATTAGTGCACTTTGTGTGTATTGAGCAGGACCGACATAGAGGTGATTCAATTTATACTGACTTTATAATTGAATCAGACCTCAGTTATTATGGAGTACATGCTCTTAATCCCGATATAATAACAGACACATGTACTTAATATTTATTTCTTTGATTTACCAATGGGCGAGATTTATTGGTTAAATCGATAGGTCTGGTAAGTTGGGAAATAATATTATTTACATGGTGTGCCGTTGATTATAGAAGGAAATCGTGTCCTTGTGAGTTGGGTAGATGATGTCCCCTTGAGGAACTCATAAAGTTTATTATGTTAAATCCTGCAGGTGGACTTGGTATGACATGATGATAAGATTGAGTGATACTACTCAAGGAGTTAGATGTTAATTAATTAAATTGTCAGTAATTTAATTAATTAACGGACATTCGATATCTTAAACACGGGGAGTTCTTGTACTCATAATAGGTGAAACCCATATTTAAATATGGGGGTTGGTCAGGTAAATCAATGATGATCCTCTAGTGGAATGGATCATCATTAATGGATCGAGCCTTGATCCATTGGGTGGCCAAGACCCAACTCCTCCTCATGGTCCCTATTGTAGCCTATATATACCCCATGGTGTCATGAGACCAAGACATCCCAAGAAATCTTAAGTCTCTCTCTCTCTCTCACACACACACACCTAGGGTTGGCGTCAGCGACTTTTTAGGAGGAAGAAGGAAGTGGCGCAAGGGGAGAAGAAGAAGTGACTTCATCTTCTCCTCTTCATCTTCATCTCTTCTCCTTCCTTAGGCACTCGACTTCAACTGGTTGAGAGGGGAAAAGAGTGGCCGGCGGTGCACCAACTCTTGGTGTTCGGCGCTGCAAGCAAGAGAAGGGAGAAGAGAGGTGAGGGTTTGGGTTGTTTCCTCATCTTCTTCTTTCTCCCTTCTTTCCTTTGGCCGGTGCATCCATGAAGGTGGACTAGGGCCGGCTGCGCAAGGTGGAAGGTGGGAAGTGGTCGACGGCAATAGACCTAGGGACTAGGGTTTCGGCGAAAGTGGAAGAGGAGAAGAAGGGCGCCTTGGTGACTTCGGTTCTTGGAAGAAAGTCACCCACATGCCGTCCAAGAAGGGGATAGGTTATACAGTAGAAGATCGCGAAGTAAACAGCAAGGTTTATCTTCTCTTATGGTTCCTTGATCTTGTTTGATTATTGTTTAATCAATTATCATTTCATGTTAATTATTATTCATTATTTTATGTTGATAATAATCTTGGACCCCAATGATAAACACAAAAATCGGCGATCCACTCATCGTCTATTTCGCGGCTAATCGGTTGGACGAGATTGATTGCTAGAACAACACGTTTGTTCAAGCTGTCTCTTGAATCGGTTAGCACGATGATGAGACAGTCGTTTGGGAGATTGTTCTCCATTCAGATTAAAAATTTTAATCCATGGACATAGAGAGGTTTCCCATGCGCGACACGGAACCGTCATGGAACCCAACAGGAGTCCCCCTGGACTCACCACCGTTTGTTATGGTTTCTGTTTTCAAATTTATATACTTGGAGTCACTAGGAGAGAGCCCTGCCACTAGTCCCACTTTCCATCGGATTGACTTTGTTTTGGTATTGGTACTTACGAACGTGTTATTTACATTATTTTCTATTTGTGTGCCTTAAAGGGGCTTTTGGAGTTTTTATTGTTGTTAATCATACCGGTATGCGTCTTCCATGTTTAGGTTGCATTTTATTTCTTATTATGCGTTAATTTCCAGCCATGTTGGCTGAGGATGATGAGATGGTCGTGTATGCTTTATATCGATGATTCATATTGTCCACCGTACAGGGGAATGTTGTCTAATTTTTAGCAGTTGAGCTGCCCCTTGGGGCGTAATAATTTATTTGGTATCAGAGCCAGATTTTTTAGTCTTTTCGGATTTGTTTGGAGTCGTTTTTTTTCATGTAGTCATGTTTGGGACTTGGCGTGACGGGACTTCTCCAAACGACAAGTATTTCTTCTGATCTTTTGGTATACTCTATCTTATTTAGGTATTATTAGAGATTTTTTTTCGATTTTATTGGACCATGTATTTGTTCTTGTACCCTTCTATTAGGTATTTTTTGGACTTGATTAAGCCTGATGACTTAAAGTCATTTAGTTTATTGTAATCATGGTTAGGAGCAACTATGAAGGCGACTAGTTGACATGTTGCGGACTCGTCTAGGATGAGCAGGATATTGATTCTCATGTGGCATGACTTACAGGTTGGAAGGCGACAGTCGAACCTGTCAACAAGCTATTGGAGGTCGAGGATTACGATTTCGAGGGCATTGACTTAGGATTACTTAGAGATTACTTTGCAGAGTTTCTAAAGGGTCATATGTAGAACTTAGGATTACTTTACAGAGTTTCTAATGAGTCATGTGTAGAACTGCATTTCTGTGTAGGGTTTTAGACAGACATACGGAATGCACCATTCATTAACTGGAGCACTTATTTTGAGCATGCAAGATGGACATTGAAGGCAGCTCAGAGAATCACTTGCACTTAGTTGAGTTCACCTATAACCACAACTATCATTCAGTTATTCGGATGACACCGTTTGAAGCGTTGTACGATAGGGCTTACTAGACACTCACTCTCTGGGAGGAAGTTGGGGAACGTCAGCTGCTAAGACCTCAGAGATGTCAACACGATATAGGATTTGTCTGTACTGCCGGACGTAAGATGTACGAGGCTCTAGATCGTCGGATGAGCTATGTGGATCGGAGACGGAGATCCCTGAAGTTCTCCGTGAGTGACCGTGTGTTTTTACAAGCTTCACCCACGAAAGGGGTGAAAAGGTTTGACCTCAGAGGTAAGCTAGCTCCGCGATACATTGAACCTTTCCAGATTCTGGAGAGGATTGTAGCAGTGACTTACCATCTAGCACTATTACTATCTCTTGCTGGTGTATGATAAGCACCATTTTATTGATTATTTTAAGTGCTTAAATCCATGTTTGATCCATGTTTTTATTGTTTAATTGTGATTTTACCCTAGGTTTTAGGATTTTCTATTATTTTGGACTTTATTGCAAAATTACATATTTTTGGATTATTTGGCCACTAATTTTCTGATATATTTTTGTAGGCATGAAAGGATCCTGGACCTAGGGTATACTGGGTCAAACTTGAGTCGGATGTGAACCGGATCGAATTATCAAGCCTACGATTAATCCGGGCCGTCCGATTCAAGAGCGGCTAGATCTGAGCCATCCGGGATGATCTGAAGCAATCCGAGCTAGGGTTAGGGTTGATCAAGCTCTATGATCAAGATCTGAAGGTTTCATCCCAATCGGAGCTAAATCAACCGTTGGATCAAGCAAGGAGGGCTCTAGAGCGTCCATTCACAGATAGAGTTGATCTGGACCATCCGTTGCATACCTGGAGGATCCGAGCTACCACAAGGCAGATCTTGACCCCAGATCATCATCATTAAAGTTTGGCTTCAATCAGAGCAAGATCAGCCGTTGGATTTCATCAAATCAATCAGAGCCGTTCATTCTTAATTACTTAAGGAAATTTTTCCCAGCCTTCTCCTTCGTCGCGTTTCCTCGCCGCTACAGTAGGTTCTTCGTGTTCTTAGCATTGTCTTCCGCTTTTCTTTCAATCAAGGGGTGCGACCCCTCAATTCTTCATCAAGATCAAGATTTGGATCATTGGAGATAGCTAGGGTGGAGAGTTCAGCTCAGATTTCATTCGGACAGAGTGTGTTTGAGGGTTTCGGCACTCTTTGTGGTCCGGGAGCTTACATCTCAGCTACAATCAAATTCCGACGACTTGAGCCACTTGTAGGGGTTCTCAGGTGAGCTCAGGTCCTCTCCAAATCACCATCGCAGCTCAACAACTGAGATTGAAGCCTTCGGATTGGAAATTTCCCCAACTGTGCAGTTTGAGTAGATTCGACTAACTGAGCTGTTCTCCAATCGATTTGCTGTGCCTAGGGGTTCGAAGCCAGCCTTTGCGTGACGAACAAAGAAACCTTGAGCTAGGGAAGATTGAGGAGTAGTTTAACTCGTTTAAAATCTGGTTTATTAGCTGTAAATTTCCTTTTCTGCTTTCTGTTCTGTTTCTGTATTGGTTTCAGATTCGTAACTTGGTTTAATGCAATTGTTTTGCTTAAATTAGGATTGGTTTCTACTGGTTTAATCTCTAGGGAATGTGTTTAGTGGATAGTTGTTTTTAATTCTAGTTGTTTCCAATTCCTTTCCATGCGTATCAGTTTCCTAAGTCCTGTTCATGCGTATCAAACCCCCTCTCTTCACATTTATTTGCTTTTGAATGTTTGCATTCTAATTGTTTGCTTAATCTCCAGTTGTTTCACAGCAGTAGCGTGTTTATCTTTGCATCCAACTGCAGCCGAATTTCCTCATTGAATTTCTGCAAACTCTGCAGTTAATTGCTGCAACCTTGCAGGTTCTGAAACTTTGCAATGTTTCTGCAGTTAACTGCAGTCTCTGCAGTTGTAGTTGTATCATGATAGCTCAAATTCTTTCCAAGCATTGGTTTCTGCATTTAAGTGAACTCAGCTTGCATCTGTTGCTTGTGCATCCAATTTATTTCTGAATTTTCGCAGCTCACTTCTACATTTCTGCACACAATTCAGTTTACTGCATTTGCATATCTGAATTCTGCTTATATTGCTGATTTCTTTCACTCATCTTTGTATTGCACTTCTTGAGTGGATTTGTCTACCAAGTTGTAGTGATCAGCTGGAATTCGAAATCTGGCAGTTGAAATTTCTGCAATTGGAATCGAATAGCAGCACCATTCTGTCTTGAATCTTTTCTTTGTGTGCCAAGTGCTAAAATTCTGAAACTTTGTGTCAAGAGGCAATGTAAGCATTGATTGGTATCCAATTATAGGCTGTTTTCAGTGTGCTTTGGTGCTTGAACTCAGCTAGAGTTGTATTCGGACCATGAATGAATTTCTGTATTCTAATTCCACATCTAGATCCACTGCTGGACTGTTTCTTTCAGGTCTGAGTTTTACCCTGCCTTCATGCGTAGCACTTCATTTAGAGTTTAGTTTTCAAAGCAAATTGATTAGCTTTAATCTGAGATGATCAACTTTAACGTCTGCAATCAGTTGTAGTCTTTGGCACATCAGTTTTTATCTCATTTTGGTATCAAGTTTGTAAATGGCTTGCACTTAGTACCAAGGAAAGTCTTAGCACTGAGTTTGTGTCAGTTTGGTTAAATATTGAGTGCATTCGGTTTGTTTAGAGTAATAATTCCTGAAGCTAACGTCTACATTAGTATCCATCAAAATTTGAATTGCTTCCATATCAGATTTATTTTCCAAACTAGGGTAAATTGCATTTAAGCTTCCAAATTGATTGAGTCATTGTTGGGATCACTTGGGTTAAGTTCAATAGCCGAGTTCTTCACTTTCTTTTATTGAATCTTCATTTCAGATTGCGAACCTAAAACCCAAATCACATTCGAAACCCAAAAACATAAACGACACCTAAATACAAGCGCGAATCAAACAACGTCAACTAGCCCCGAGAAAAATACGACCTGTGGCCCCTTTACTACGTTTTTCATATCTTGATTGTAAAAAGGGTTTCCAGCATTTTATCCAGCATTTTCATTTCATTCATTGATATCTAAATCTGATGAGCCCATACATTTCGTGACAGATTAATTTAGTATAATTTGGGCTCGTCAGTGTACACGACATGTTTCATGTTTTTAGGTTGAGGAGATATGTGTCAGATCCAACTCATATTTTATCGGAGGTACTAGTTCCACTTCAGTCTGACACGATCTACGAGGAGATTTTGGTGCGAATTCAGGACCACTTCCCGTCGGATTGACTTCGTTTTGATATTGGTACTTACGAACATGTTATTTACATTGTTTTGTATTTCTATGGATATGAATTTGTGTTTTCTACTATTTGTGTGCCTCAAAGGGGCTTTTGGAATTTTTATTGTTATCAGTCATACCAGTATGCGTCTTTCATATTTAGGTTGCATTTTATTTCTTATTATGTGTTAATTTCTAACCATGTTGGATAAAGATGATTAGATGACCATGTAAGCCTTGTATCGAAGATTCATATTGCCTACCATATAGGGGAGGTATTGCCCGATTTTTAGCGGTTGAGCTGCCCCTCGGGGTGTGACATAAATTATATCAAAGTAACTTTTGGTTTTTATTTGTTCAAAAATTGGTTTCTTGGTTTGGTGGGTGTTTGTTAGTATTGTCTATGTAAACAACCCGATGAACTGGAAGCGGATGGAGGGGTGAATTGCCTGTTCCTATGAAATGGATTGCCTAGAACTTATTATTAAACCCAATTCGGAAAACCTTTATTGGGTGCTCAAATTAGTCTTATCATTTTAGATGAGTTTAGGATGTGCTAATGGATTTGTGTTGGCACATTAGGTTCAGTGCATGCTATGTAGATCATATGATTTTCTCTTCACATGAGTGGATGTTTTCATTCATGTTAACCAATGATCCTGTCGCGAAGCGAGGCGGCGATCCCAAGGGTCGGACGGTCTCCCGGGTGGCACGAGCTGATGAGATGGCAATGACCTAGTTGCGATCCGGCTCCGGCCTGCAACACAATGACCGTTAGCAGCTCTGCGCACGCTTCCTGCTCAGCCAGCAGCTCCGCTACTCATACAGCTTGCTCATCCAGCAACTCCAATATACGCGCCTCCAGCTCAGTAGGCTCCAACCGGTAACCCCCCTCGGGAGCAGCCGGGTGCATCATAGTAGCTATCAGACGAACAATAATCAATTGGCAGTGAAGAAACGAGGAAGAAGAAAAGGGGTTTACCGAAAGAAGCAGGCCAGTGAACCAGCGCAGGACTAAACCCGAACACAGTCAGGATATCCTCGCACAATAGTGACCCGCCAAGGAAGTGCCGACCCTCGACCTTGGAAAAGGCAAATTGGAACTCAGGAAAATTTCGGAAGTCTTTGTGCAGAGGCGGTGGTTGAGGAAGGTCCGCTGAAAACCAGTAGGCCAGGTCGGATACGCGATGGGGCGAATATAAAAATACCGTTCCTTCCAGCCCTTATTGGAGGTCGGAAGCTTCGACAGGAAGGACGTACCGGGATGGGCTTGGAAGAAGAAGTCGCCCAATTCTTGCCTTTTTGGGGAAAAGAAGTAATAAAAAAGGTTGACTCGAAGGGGAATCCGATATAGCTGAAAGATGATAATTGTCCCACAGAGCAGACGGATAGCATTGGGAGATAACTGGCAGAGGTTGAGGCGGAAATAACGGCAGACAGTCGCAATGAAAGGATGGATTGGGAAGCGTAGCCCAACTAGCAAGTGATCCCGAGAAAGGGTGATGTAATATCGTGGAGGTCTCGCGGGTTGGTCGGCAGCAGTGGGCAGTAGGAGGTGATGGTCGGAAGGAATATGGAAATCCGCCTTCATCGCCTCGAGGTCATAGGCACCGAGGACGGACACCATGGTGACATACCAAGGGTGCGGACGATGAGATGAGGAAGCCATTCAAAGTAAGTGAAAGTGAGAAGTCTCACGGGCGGGGGGGGGATCGTCGGAGAAGAAGGACGGGACAATGCGTTTCGTCGGAGCCCTAGCCGGAGAAAGAGGTATGGCACACCAATATAAAAAGTAAAAATGCGAGGATAAAAGTTGTCGGATAACTACCTATTTGTATTACCTCGGGAGCCATAAGGACTGCCCGATGACAGGCCTAAGATGAGGCGACAATTAGCGATAGCAGTCCGATCGGACCCAAGAGGGCCCAGAAGGCGGGGTACCCCACGCATGATCTCATCATTTCGCCGAACAGGCGGCGGACGCCTCGTCTCTCGAGAAGGCAATGGGGAAAAGACACGTGTGATAGCAATTAACTGTGGTAGTTAATGCCTGAGATTTGAATATGCTCGGACATCTCGGGTAGCAGAAAGCGAAGGAGCAAATGAGGTGACATATCCGGCCGACCATGATGCTTACCCATCACAGGCCCGATAGGAGCCGCAAGAAAGGGTCGGGCTGCCTTGGCGTGCCAGGCTCGCTTCAGCAGATGTTAGTCCAGTCAGTCGGACTCGACGCCTCCTTCGACTAAACTCGAGGGGGACGCTTATGATCCCAACCTTGCCTACGAGTAGGTAGGCTTGCCCTGCCAGCCAACCTGGCGCCAGGAAGATCCAGCAGAGGGACCTACTAAAACCTCACCCGGGGAGTCCCTAAGCCAGCGACTCGCAGGGTCGGTCAAGACGACCTCCCACTCCCTCTGGTTGAGTCACCTCAACCCGTTCTCCGATCCCGAGCCGGGTCGGATAAGCCCGTCGGGCACGTGGTGACCCACGCTCCATCACAAAGACCAGATATTTAACAGAGTCAGCTAGACATAGCTCCACAAACCCCCGACTCAAGGTGTACCCTGCGCCCTCAACCCGTTCTCCGATCCCGAGCCGGGTCGGATAAGCCCGTCGGGCACGTGGCGACCCACGCTCCCGCAGCATCACAAAGACCAGATATCTAATAGAGTCAGCTAGACATAGCTCCGCAAACCCCCTGACTCAAGGTGTACCCTGCGCCTCAACTCTCCCAATCAGACGCGTGGCTGCCCACGATCACTGACAATTACCCGACCCGGTCCTTGACACTCGGACCCGCCGGTCGGCGCTTAGGGTACGGGCTATCCCCGCCCCTACGCCCCCTATGTCATTATATCCAGGGTACGACCTTGCTATCAGGGTACTGCATACCTTACTCATCTCTGACACATCTTACGGTCAATCCGCCAATCCAGTACTTTCGTACTGCTCGAGCACCCCACATCATGCCGTGCCACTACTGAGTGCTCTCATACGAGCTGGCAGGTCTCACCCCTTGTCTCGTCAACCCAGACAAGGGTTGTCAGCTCCCCCGGCTATATAAACTCTGCACTCCTCCTACCGCAGGTATGCGCGCGCAAGCTCTCTCATCCACTACTGCATTTCAATTCAACTCCTCTATCTTACCTGATACTGACTTGACCGTCGGAGTGCCTGACCGGGGAAACCCCCGGCGGGTTTGCTAACGGTCATTGTGTTGTAGGCCGGAGCCAGATCGCAGCCAGGTCATTGCCATCTCATCAGCTCGTGCCACCCGGGAGACCCTCCGGCCCTTGAAATTGCCGCCTCGCTTCGCGACAGGATCAACCAACTTAAAAAGTTAGTTGCATGCTAACCAGTTTTTTTGTGTTGAAATTAAGGGAGACGATAACTTTATTGGCTCTCTTGATTTGATAAAAAAAAATTGTTGATAAATATGATAAAAGAATTTTTATTATCATTTTTATGAACTTTTTATCTTTTTATCATCAAATACGTATCATTTATTAATCAAATTTTACATCAAATTCTTTTAAATTGAAAAGAAAATTTTTTAAAATTATCATTAATTTTTTTTGCACAGTAAGTATTATGACTATTTGGATATGATGGTGGAAAAAGGTGACTGTCAATCTATCTCAGTATCAATAGAGACTGGTTGGATATGTGATCAGCTGGATGGAGGAGAAGGTAAATAATGTTTGACCTACAATCCATGAGTCTTACTCATGTTAATACTCTAACAAAGTCAATCAACAATGTTAGTATAGTGGAAAGTAAATAGCATAAATAAAAAGGCTATATGCTTTGAAATCCTCATTCCAACTTCACAACTTATGACTCTTCGACACTCCCAAATGTCCACTAGTTTTTTCCTCCTCGGATCCTTTCAAAGGTGAAAAATCCTCTTACACAAATCTTCTTGCAAGAGATAAGAACAAGTGAGAGTAAGTAATGAGAATTAAAGCTTAAAATTACAATCAAAGAGCTTAGAGATGCAATAATTTAGGTACAAAACCTTCCTTTCTAAGCTCGCCCTTAGTCATCCTTTAAAATCTCTAAGTTGTCTTTAGCTCCATTTTTCTATTTTGTAGCTAATTAGTTGACTATATTCCATTCTAGTTGACTATTTTTCTTGATTGCTATATATATATATATATATATATATTTATTTATTTATTTATTTATTTATTTATTTTTACCAACGGATCTTTGAATCAACTTTGCTTATCATCAATAGATTGCTCTCCAATTCAATGACTCTTTAGGTTATATAACCCTAGCATCCTTTCTATGTTAGATCAAGAGTTGCATTTGGTTATCCTATTGGACCATCAATTGACTATCCAATCATTTAATTCAACTTAGTTGACTAACCAATCGACTCAATCCACTGACAAAAATATTTTGTTCACTGGTTGATTAGTTTGAATTGACTGCTTAATCAACTCAACCACTAGTCGACTGAAAGTTACCTTCAACCGATTAGATCATGGACTACAAGTTTCTTAATAGTCAGGTTTTCACCTAAGTTGAGAATTACTGTAACTCAAGTTACAAGTCTCTTGACTCTTGCAACTCACTTAAGAGTTTACCTTTGTATCTCACCTTTGCTCATGTGGTCATCTAAATCAAGTTGTAAGTCCTTCAGATTCTCCAAGCCTTCAGTTTACTCCACATGCTATCTTTCACTCTTGGCTACATAGTTTGCCTCCTATAGTTGAGTGGTTGATCTTAACTACTTAGGGATACGATTGCACTAACAATCTCTCTTTTTCGATATTTAATAATTTATTTAAGTCAGGAAAATTGCAAATAATGTGGGACCTAAAACTAGCGCTCCTCTACACCTAAGTTCCCCATTTGATGTGAGAATTTTCTATAAGGAGATATGAGGTTTCTAACTTAAATCTCTTCCGGCCTTCTTCTCTTTGGAACACCCACAATATCAAAAAGATGTACTAAATGATAATTTATACCATGAAATTGATCGTAAATACGTTTATTATTCTCCAAATAGCTCCAAAAGGATAATACACTTTTGCATAATTGGTTCCTTTGGA
>JAGFNQ010006546.1:0-25678 GCA_024364735.1 Boesenbergia rotunda | reverse complement strand
TTTATGTTCATGCCATGCTATGTATACGACAAGTGACGTAAGATGTTATGTTCTAAGTAGAGCACCAAGTATGTTAATGTTTTATGTGCTCATTATGAGATGATGAATGATGAATGGTTTTTGTGAGTAGGAAAGAGTCTTACTAAGCCTGTGTGCTTATAGTCTTATTTTCTTATACCGCAGATCATTCAAGGGGACAATGAAGGAAGCAGCAGGAGGGCAAGAACGCATGTGTGTAGTAGTGACTTGGCCCAGGAAACTCTATGTTTACTGTTTATGCTAGAACTGCACCTTGGTTACTTATATGTCTGAATAATGACCTATGGAACCTTATGATATGACGTTACGTATGACATGATATGATATGATGCTTAAGTTCAAAGTTAATATGCTAAGGTTCCTATGTCATTAAGTTAAGAATGGTAACAGGGCATGTATAAGTTAAAGTTATTCCGCTGCCTTATGATGTCTACATGCCCTAAGCATGTTAACGTAACGCCGCTTATGGGAAAAAAAAAGCGGGCGTTACATGGGTAATCGATTGGGTGAATCGATCAGTGGATCGATTAGGGCAGTTTACGCGAGAGGACAGAAGGTGGCTGAATCGATTGGGTAATCGATTCAGCTTTCCCTTAATCGATTGGGCGCTTTTTTTTTCCCTAAGCGGCGTTACGTTAACATGCTTAGGGCATGTAGACATCATAAGGCAGCGGAATAACTTTAACTTATACATGCCCTGTTACCATTCTTAACTTAATGACATAGGAACCTTAGCATATTAACTTTGAACTTAAGCATCATATCATATCATGTCATACGTAACGTCATATCATAAGGTTCCATAGGTCATTATTCAGACATATAAGTAACCAAGGTGCAGTTCTAGCATAAACAGTAAACATAGAGTTTCCTGGGCCAAGTCACTACTACACACATGCGTTCTTGCCCTCCTGCTGCTTCCTTCATTGTCCCCTTGAATGATCTGCGGTATAAGAAAATAAGACTATAAGCACACAGGCTTAGTAAGACTCTTTCCTACTCACAAAAACCATTCATCATTCATCATCTCATAATGAGCACATAAAACATTAACATACTTGGTGCTCTACTTAGAACATAACATCTTACGTCACTTGTCGTATACATAGCATGGCATGAACATAAACACAGTAACATTCTAAGCATGGCATGATACATGGCATAAACATAAACATCATAGACATTCTAAGCATGGCATAATTCATAAACATAGTGAACATAATTCATGGCATAAATCATAAACATCGTGAACATTCTAAGCATGGCATAATTCATGGCATAAACATAAACATCATAGACATTCTAAGCATGGCATAATTCATGGCATAATTCATAAACATCATAGACATTCTAAGCATGGCATAATTCATGGCATAAATCATAAACATAGTGAACTTTCTTTTATGGCATAGATCATTCATTCTCATGCATACTTCTTAACATGAAACATAAGCATAAAATTTATCAACATAGCATAATGCATAACCTAGATGGATGCATGAGTGGAATGCATATACATAAGGGATGCTTAACTTTTAAAACATACTTTTAAATGCTTAAACATAATCATCATAACATCATTTGGGGTCCCCGGCTTGTACCACATACATACATCATAGCGCGCATCCCTAGCAAGTCCGAGGTCGCGAGCCCCGACTTACTAGGGTAAGGACAGCATAGTCGGTAGTCCCCGAACCGAGGCGTTCTTAAAGTGCCCATCCCTGTTGCACAGCTCCGGTAGTGCCAGAACCGTGGACAGCTTCGGTAGTCCAAAACCGGGGCGTTCTTAAGGTGCCCATCCCTTGGACCCGTTCTTCAGTCCGGTACAAGCCCATACATAAAGTAAAATACTTTTCATGTTTCATCATTCATAAGACATTCATGGCATACTTAACATATCATAACTTGTTACGGCTCGGCCCGTCTACCGGCCCATTTATCAGTCCTCTTGACCGTCGTACCATCGACCATCGACCGTGCCGTTTAGCATATTTATGCCTTAAAGACATAAGCATCATCTTTCATTCATCATACTTGTCATTCATCAACATTCATTCATCATACTTAACATCATCGTTATGCCTTAAAGGCATGTACTTTAACCTCATTCCTAAGACATGGCATACATACATCTTATTCATACAACATGGCATGCATCATTCTTATCATGAACATAAACATAACATACTTATCATGGCATCATTCATATCATGAACCTAACATATCATAGCATCATTTTTATCGTGATCATAACCCTATCATTCTTATCATGGCATCATTCATATCCTGAACATAAACTTATCATACTTATCCTGAACATACATAATCACTTAGCATGGTTCTTAGCATAGCATGGGCATATAACTTAACATGGTTTCCCTACATCACCCTTATATCATGGCAACACATAAACATATACTTGAAGTTAAAGGCTCAACCCTAACCCTTGGGTCCTTGAGGTTGGCCGAAACATATGAGGTCTCTAGGGTAATCCAAAAATTCCCAGAAATTATACTTAACCTCCACACATCATAAGGGAACATAAATTAACATTATCAAGATTTTTGGCTTAATTATAGACCTTTAAATCATGGTGGCCGAAACCCTTAAACTTAGGGTTCTTGGTTATGTTTCTTTCATGTTGGCCGAAACCCTAGGGTGTCCTAGGGTACTCCAAAAATTCCCAAAACTTATACTTAACCTCTACACATCATAAGGGAACATTACATAACATTATCAAGATTTTTGGCATAATTATAGACCTGTAAATCATGGTGGCCGAAACCCTTAAACTTAGGGTTCTTAGTTTTGTTTCTTTCATGTTGGCCGAAACCCTAGGGTGTCCTAGGGCACTCCAAAAATTCCCAAAATTTATACTTAACCTCTACACATCATAAGGGAACATTAAATAACATTATCATGATTTTTAGCATAATTATAGACCTGTAAATCATGGTGGCCGAAACCCTTAAACTCAAGGTTCTTAGTTTTTTTCTTCCTTTCAACATCAAATCCAAAAACTAACCAATATATCATGCTAAAAATCATGGAAATCATAGGGAACTATTATACCACAGGTGAGGGAGTCTTACCTTGGGTTTCTTGATTTTTTGAACATAGGAAGAGAAGAAGATTGCAAGATCTTTGGATACTAGAGCCCCCTTGTCCTTGTACTCTTGTAGAGATTTTAGATCTAGGAGATGGAACCTTGGTGGAAGCTTTTCCAAGGGGAAAACCTTCTAGGAGTGGTCGGCTAGAATGAGGAAGGAAGAGAGGAGGAAATGCAATTGAAAGAAGAGAGAATGAAACTCCCAAACCCCCCTATTTATCATCCATTAAAGAGGTAAATGAAGAGTCTCTCCATGACTCTTCATCTTCTTCTTAATCTTAACTTATATCCACTTCATTTCCTCATAGAAATCCCTTACTAGGTGAGTTGGTTAAGGCTTACATGGTTGTACAAGAGGTCCAAGGTTCAATCCTTGGCTCATGCACTTTTATTTTTATTTTATTTTTATTTCATTTATTTTATTATTTTTATTTCCTAAATTATGAAAATCCCCCTAAAATCACCCATAATTATGCCAATATTCCTAAATAAAATTCTTTTATATTTATATTAATTTTACCTAATTTATATAAATTTTACCTAATTAATACCCATTTTTGGAGCCCATTTAAAGCTCATTGGTACTTAGTTTTCTCAATTTAAATAAGAAAACATGGATTTCCTAGGCCTAAGTCCTCCTTAATATTTCTAGGTCCCTTGGAAAATTATTTAAACATGCTTAATATTTTAAGAAAATATTAAGAGAATTTTCCGGGTCGTTACAACCCAATCGATTGAATCCAACCTAACTTGTGCTCACAAGTCTAGGGTTCCCTACCAAGTGTCCGGTCAACCTCTTTGACCAACTTGGATTTCTTCTGCCTAGTTCCCAACTAGAACTTAACCTGATTCCCCACCAGGTTCGCCTAATCCTCGAGTTAGGTCTAGTCTCTCGGTAGACTTCCACCTTGCCAGCATGCGATCTCCCCGATCCATCTGGACTTCACCTAGTCCCACTAAGTCTTATCCGATGCCAGCGTGCAATCTCCCCGATCCACCTCGACTTCACCTAGTCCCACTAGGTGTGCCTAGTTCCACTAGGTATTTTTCCATGATAGCGTACGATCTCCCCAATCCACCTGGACTTCACCTAGTCCCACTAGGTGTGCCTAGTCCCACTAGGTCTTTTCCCATGCCAGCGTACAATCTCCCCGATCCACCTGGACTTCACCTAGTCCCACTAGTTGTGCCTAGTCCCACTAGGCCTTTTCCCATGCCAACATGCGATCTCCCCGATCCACCTGGACTTCACCTAGTCCCACTAGGTCATTTCAGTCAAGCCTCCAGTCAACCTTGACCCACTTGACATCATACGATATTCAAACCTCATATGACATTCAAACATCATTATCAAACATCAAAACATCCAACCTTAAGCTTACCAAGCTTACCAGACCTAAGCTCACCCGAGCTCAGTCAAACTAGGTCAACCCTGACCTAACCAAGATTGCACCAACATACATGCCATTTGGTCATGTCATCACCGATTGGCTTATGTCAGTAGGTGTTGATGTCACCAAGGGCAGGACCATGCCCATGGTGAAACAAGACTGCAGACTTGGCCGACGGGCATTTGCCAAGTCTCGCATCATTGTTCGGGCGCACGATCGGGCGTTGGTTTGGAAGGATGGTAGGGTTCTTGGTGAGCTACCGAGGGGAGGTCCACAGGTTCAGGCGCCAGCCGATGCTGCTGCTGATTACGATGATGAGCCCGAGCCAGATCTGCGCTGGCAAATTTCAGAGCTGGAGCAGACCTTCCAGCATGACTTTCAGTTGCGCGAGATTTATCGCGAGGAGGTCCGGTCACAGTTACGATCCATCGATAGCAGACTGACCTCGATCGAGACCGACATTTCTAGAGCTCGCACTTTACAGCAGACATGGTACGATGAGTGGCGCCAGCACATATTCCCTAGAGTTGCGCCGTCTGCCAGTACCGCACCAGGGTCCTCTGTTCCTGCCGACATCACGATGGATGATTCTATGCAGGATGATGACCCCCCCCCCCCCCCCCCCCCCCCGCTGATAGTTGAGTTTCGATGTCCTCTGCCTCGGGTTCGGATTTGCCTATTTGTTTTCTTATCTTGTATGACTATTGGGTTGTATGCCCTGTGACTTGATTTTTATGGCCTTGTGCCATACTTGCTTTGACTTTGATGCATTGGTATGCATCTTTTTGCTTTTGATGCACTGAGTTGCATCTAATTATCTGTCTGGATATTTTATGTATTACCACTATGACTGTTTTTGAAGTATCTCTTGCTATCTTATGCTCTTTAGTAGCTTGAATGGTGTTATTTTGCATGTATTTCTTATCATGGTCAGGATGTTGGCTTATATGTGTTCCCATGATTACTACTTGGTTATATGCCTCATTCATGCTTATGATGCCTTGTTCATATGATACATATGCTTGATTTATCATGCTCTATTTTTGTCATATGTGTTCATATATTTATCAAAAATCAATCAAATCTTTATTGTTTTGGGATTCCCCTAGGGTTGAGGGGGAGTATGGTTAAACTTAACGGCCCCTCTAGACCCCTTTTCGTTGTTCGACAAAGGGAGAGAGATAGTATTGGTTGGTTAAGTTTGGGATGATTATATTGTAGGGGAAGGATCCTGATTCCCCTATGATTCTGGATTTGAGGAAATTGATTGAGAATCCCTAAACATAAAATCGGGTTGTCAAACAACAAAAAGGGGGAGATTATTGATGCAGTCTGGCCCTGATTGTTGTTTTGGTGTTGACACCGATTTTAGTTTAGGTTGATTATGATTCTGATTATGATTAAGACCTGATCGGGGATTAGGCATGGGATGATTGAAGTCCTAACCGGGAGGGTTAGGTGTTAGAAATCCCGGTGAGTGGAGCCGGGTCCTAGTGAGTGAAGCCAGGTGGTGAAAAGTCCTAATTCGGAAGGTTGGGTGAAAAGTCCTATCTTGGAGGGCTAGGTGAAAAGTCCTAGCTTGGCGGGCTAGGTAAAAAGTCCTAACTTGGAGGGTTAGGTGAAAAGTCCCAACTAGAGAGTTAGGTGAAAAATCCTAGCTTGGAGGGCTAGGTGTGGAAAAGGTCTAACTCGGAAGGGTTGGGTGAAAAGTCCTAGCTTGGAGGGCTAGGTGAAAAGTCCTAACTTGGAGGGTTAGGTGAAAAGTCCCAACTTGGAGGGTTAGATAGAAAAATCCTAGCTTGGAGGGCTAGGTCTGTGTCCCTGGATCGGTTTGGTGACCGATCAGGGAGGTTGGCACGCTGCTCCTTAGTGGATCGGTCTGGTGACCGATCCAGCAATGTATGATCGGTCTGGTGACCGATCAGGGAGTAGGCTGTTGCCTTGTTGCTTGGCTCCTGATTGGTCCGGTGACCAATCAGGGAGCAGGCTGCTTCCTCACTGCCTTACTCCTGATCGGTCTGGTGACCGATCAGGGAGTGAACAGTGAGTTGAGTTCCCCCGCGGATCAGCTCCTGAATGGTCCGGTGACCGATCAGAGACTTAAGATCTGATTTCTGGGATTGCTATTCATCGGACCTGATCGGTCTGAGTGACCGATCAGGCATCACTCTGATCGGTCTGGTGACCAATCCGACTTCACTCTGATCGGTCCGGTGACCGATCAGGCTTGTGTTGCCGCGAGAGCTGGGAGTCCCAGTGAAGTGGTGGATCGGTCAGGTGACCGGCCCACGAGCCCTGGAACGGTCCGGTGATCGATCACTTTAATTCAAATTACATTGTCAGTGTAGCGACCCGCCTTCTCTACCTTAAACGGATCGTTACTTCTCTCTACTTCTCGACTTCTGATGCATGACTAAAAATGCGGAAATCTTTTTTTTTAAACTTTTAAATTCACCTAACAATTATATTCTAACTTAAGCAATCATGCATAACAACATATCACACTTTCTATCTCAAAAGCTCGCAAATGGTACACTTTGAAGCTTGCCTCGCCCAACACCACAATCGGGTATCAGTCGACTGATACTGTATCAGTCGACTGGTAGGCCTGAATTCAGAAAACTCAGGTTTCGACAGTTGCTTCACAGCTCCTCCAAACCTATAATTTCGAGCCATATGGAATCATGACACCATTTCTACACTCTATGACAGTTTTCAAATGAGTTTAGCCAATCAAAACGAATCCATAAACTTGAAATTTAGACTTTTGCGGAAGAAAATAAACTATTCAAGTTATATGAACTTTAACACTAAAGTTTGTACCAATCTTGACTTCTATACATTCATGACACCAAATACATGTTCTATGACCTTGCTAAAGCATTATGAAATGTGAATGCAACTTTTCTAAACATATTTAAGCAATGAAACTTATTTCAAAGAAGGAATTGATACTATCTTGGCACATGCATCTATTTCTCTAACAAAGTATCAATATCTCCAACTACTCACATTTCTACTCATCCAATGCAATCATAAGAATATATAGGTTAAAAGAAATGACATGGAATCTTTACTCTAAGAAATTGAGTATGTAAAACTATCCAAAACTTAAATGTTCGCTAAACTCCATAAAACAAGAACTTGAAATTGAAATGAACTATAACATTGTGAATTAAACAACTAAATTGTCTTGTGCCAAAGATCTCTCCATAATCAGCCACCACACACACTTTACTCAGCACCGCCTCGTCGTCTTCCTTCAGAATTGCTTGCTTTTACCTTTATCTGCAGTAAGAGGAAATGCAACTAGTAAGCAAAAAGCTTAGTAAGTACTATCTAGCTCACAAAATCTCGAAATGTGCAAACATGCTTCTAGAACAATATGAAAATCATATGAGATACTAATATGCTTGAAAGGAAACTAAGAACATGTATAACTCAAAACATGCATACTCAAGCAATAATAAATCTCAATTTACTTTTCTTGGCTCAACTTGAAACTTTAGCTATTCTTTAACTTTTGAAAACTTTCTTAAACTTTCGAAACTTTGCTAAAGCATATACTTGAAAATAATAATCACTTGGATCCACTGAAGACGTAAGTACCATCTCATATGCGCGTTCCCTAAAAGGTTGGGGTAGCGAGCCACCAATCCTAATAGAGCAGACCTTGGTCTACCAGGGCCAAGACCTTGGAATTGGACACCTGGATTTCTTTAACGACGCCCTTGGACGCCGGGTACTGGCCTTAGAAAATAAAATAGCTTTTCTTTCTTTTCTTTCTTATCTGTAAATGCCTTGGCATTTTCTCGAGCAACTTGCGTGCTAAAATCCCTAAGTCTTGACTTTTGGGGATTTCTTAAGGCATTGGCCTTTTCTTTTCTTATCTTTATCTTCTCTTTTCTTTTCTCATAGCTTTTCTTGGACCCTAAACTCACATAGGGTACTTAATCAACATATATAAGCATATAATGAACTAAGATCACATGCAAAAACTCAAACAAAAAGGAAATATCTCTTTTAAAAACTTTTAAGGAAATTCTCGCGGAAAAACCGCCTCTTACTGCAGGTGAGCAGTACTTACATTGATATCTTGGACTTACAACCAAGATTGACGTCTAGGACTCGGGAGAAACTTGAGATCTCGGAGAATTCTTCGCGCCTACGCGTTCTCCTCGTCGAGACGAACGCAACGCTCCGCTTTCCTTGATCCCTCCTTGGCCGGCGCCCCTTGGAAGAGGAGAGAAAGGGCTTGGTGTTGGCGTGCGTGCGTGAGAGGGGGAGGATGTCGCGCGGCTAGGGTGAGGAAGAGAAAAACCAAAATTCTAATTTCCTCTCTTAACTTATCTATTTATACTTATGGGGGCGGATCGACCTAACTACACCTTAAATATATGACTCTCCACCCTTTGTTGTGCTTGATACCCTAGCCTGGCTGGTCGCGTGCTTGCCTGGTTACGTGCTGGTCGCGGGTTCGAACCCCCCTGCTGCCCTTAATGATTTTTCTCCCTTTCTTTTTTTTTTCTTCCTTTTTAAAATACTAAACGGACTCGGAAAATTCCATAAAAATATTCTAAAAATCCCTAAAAATATCTAGAATATTTCTAAACCATTTTTAAATAATTCTAAGGACTTTAAGAACTAAAAATGAGAATTTTGGGGCGTTACAGTCAGACGCTCTGATCGCGTCTGAGCATATCTGATACACTGCGGCTAATCTCTGATCCACGATTTCTTGTTTGATATGCTGCTCTAACTCACCGATTAAGCTGCAGGTGACAGGGAAGGATTCAAACACTCAAGGAGAGTCAATGGTGGTCTTTCTTTAAAGCAGGTTTGTCTGTTTTCCATCCCAGGTTGCAACGGGCGCTGGCGCTGGCTGGAGCTGCTATCTCGGGCTGGTCTGAGGGAAGCTCAGGAGGTCTAGAAGGGCTCAGTGGTGGCTGGTGGTTGCAGAAGAGCAGCTGGAGGCTGCTGTGGGATGGTGACCTGGAGCTGTGTGGAGAAGACTTAAGCACTGGTTGTGAGAAGTCTTCAACAACTCTGTGAATCAATATTGCTGTGAAGTTCTTGTGGCTTGCTGCGTGCTTGTGATCTTGTTGTTCCATCATTCCTGAGCAAGCCGTTGAGATCTGAGAAGCAACCACTCCTTGCTTGAGCACTTGGAGGAAGGAACAAGAGGCTTGAAGTCCAACAGCGAGAAGACACGGAGAAAGGGATTCTTGCATGAGATCGTTGCTGGGTGGAGCTTGGAGAAGCCTGCTGTGTTCCTGTCTTTGCTAATTGCTAAGTAAGATCTTTCTTGTGTTTCATTGTGCTTAAACCTATATCTGTGATCGAAACGCTGTGGAGAGGTTTCTCCACCGAGAAGGAGGTTGCTTTCTATCCGGTGTTAACCGGGGCTTGATCTGCCGACGATCAAGGGATCGCCCACATTAAGGGCACGCCAAGGAGTAGGGGCAAGTTATCCCCGAACCTTGTAAACCCTCCTTGTTAGCGATCTTGCTAGTTGTGTTAGTTTGTTTTGTTTCCTATTTTTTTTCTGCATACTCTGTTTTCATAATTTCGCTGTGCTACTAACAAAGTGAGGTGCAGAAATTCGCTAAGTGTTTAAAGTCCAAGTGATTGGCTATATTCACCCCCGCCCCCTCCCCTCTCTATCCATCCGAGTTCCAACAAGTGGTATCAGAGCTTGGGGCTCTATTTTTGCGGATTAACAACCGAGAGCTATCATCCATGGCGTTGAGAGAAGGATTTTCCACCACCTGACCTCCTTTCTTTGATGGCGCTGATTTCCAATATTTGAGATCAAAGATGGAGTATTATTTGAAGATAGACATCAACACTTAGTTCGCGGTGAAGGAGGGATTCACCCCTCGAAAGGATGATGAAGGCAAGGAACTTGAATCATGGCGGTGGACAGCCGAACAAACTCGGAAGAGTGAAGCTGACGCAAAGGCGGTTGTCACTCAATAATGCGGCATGAACAAAGACCAACTCATCAAGGTTGGTCCCTTCACAAGTGCAAAGGACTTGTGGAACAAGCTCATTGATCTCCACGAGGGCACCCGAGACTAAAGAATCGCCAAGAGGGATTTGTTTCTCAACCAATTACAAAATCTCTCCATGAAGGAAAATGAATCGGTAAGTGAGCTTCATAGCCGGTTCAAGGAAGTCCTCAATGAGCTTCATTCGATTGATGAAAAGATCGAGAATCGCGACCTTGTGAGGTATGTACTAAAAGCATTTCCAAGGAATGCTTTGTGGTCATCCATGGTGGATGCCTACAAAGTATCCAAGGACTTATCAATTGTTAAGCTAGATGATTTGTTTTGTGAAATGGAATTGCATAAAATGGCTAACAAAGGCCCCAAGGAGAAGGGGATTGCTTTAGTGGCAGGGGACCGATCGAACAAGAAGAAGAAGGAGAAGGAGAAGGAGAAGGAAGTCACTTCATCTTCATCCTCTTCCGAATCCGAGTCCGATTCCGAGGAAGATGGTAGCGGCTCCTCATCCTCCGAGATGGCGAACTTTGTAAGAAGGATGATGAGAAGGGGTCGGCGCTCCAAGGGTAAAGGTAATCCTAGTGAAGCTAAACTTGATAAGACTAATGCTTCATGCTATGAGTGTGGTAGGAAAGGGCATTTCAAGAATGAATGCCCGAAGCTAAAGAAGAAGGAGGAGAAATACAAAAAAGGATAGAAGAAAAATCCAAAAAGAAGAAGAAGGCCTTGAAGGCTACTTGGGATGAATCCTCCTCAAGCTCATCCGATGAAGAGAAGGAGGAGAAGAGCACAAGGCATGTGGCACTCATGGCTCTTGGAGAGGAAAGCAGTGATGAATCATCCAACTTCTCAAACGCGGCTTCATCATCTTCGGATGATGAAGAGGTAACTTCTCCCGAACTTGAAAAGTGTTATAGAGCAATTGCATGTTTAACCAATATGTTAAAGAAGTCGAAAAATAAGGTTAAAGAATTGCAATTAGAAATTGATCAATTAAAATTATCTAGGAATGATAACATTGATGATTTGCATGTTGACATGTTAGAGGATGAGATCAAATCATTAAAACTTGAGATTGACCAATTGAAATCCTCTAGGGTTGAGGATATAGATGATTTACATGATGAATTGCTAGTAGAAGAAAACAAATCTTTAAAGAGTGAAGTTGAGAGACTCAAGAATATTCTTGGAAAGTTCTCAACTAGCTCTAAGACCCTAGACATGATATTGAATGCCCAAAGGGCAGTCTACAATAGGGCCGGTATTGGTTACCGACCCAAAGAACCTTCGTTTGTGTCCTTGATGTCTAGGACTGATATGAGACAATCTAGGACACCCAAGGTTCAAAAGAAAGTTGTCAAGGCATGGGTGCCTAAGTCTTGTTTAGTTGATGCTTTAGGTCCCAAGGTTTGGGTACCTAAAACTTTTATTTTTTGAATTGTGTAGGTTATGATTGAGGGGGAGCATCTATCAACTTGGTTCGTTGATAGTGGATGCTCCAAACACATGACCGAGGATAGATCATTGTTTACCATACTTCACAAGAAAAGTAGAGGTAATGTTTCATTTGGTAACAATAGTAGTCTTAAGGTCATAGGAATAGGAGACAATCAAATATCCGAATGTCTTAGAATTTCAAATGACCTTCTAGTTAAGGGGATGATATTTAATCTCCTAAGTGTCAGTCAATTGTGTGACACGGGTTACACAATAGATTTTCAACCAAGTCAATGCCTAGTTAGACAACATGACACCTTGGACACGGTACTAGTAGGAACAAGAGTAGACAACATTTATCAAGTTTCACTTAAAAGTGCTACTAATGTTTCTGCTATGTGTTTCATGTCAAAAGAAGAAGAGTCCACCCTTTGGCACCGGAGACATGCACATGTGAACATGAAGAACATCCGGATGTTGGCCAACAAGGGATTAGTTCGTGGCTTACCAAGCATCAAGTATGAAAAGGACAAACTTTGTGATGCATGTCAAATGAGTAAGCAAACGAAATCTGCACATAAAGGTAAAAGCGCTGTAAGTACTTCTACCGCTTTAGATTTACTTCACATGGATCTATTTGATTGTAGTACTATCATATCATTAAATGGAAGTAGATATTGTTTTGTGATCATTGATGATTTCACTAGATATACATGGACTTACTTTTTAAAATATAAGGACGAAACCTTAGATGTTTTTATTTCCTTTTGTAGAAGAGTTGAAAATGAAAAATCATCAACCATTAAGACAATTAGAAGTGATCATGGAGGTGAATTTCAAAACCAATGGTTTTTAGAATTTTGACAAGATAGAGGTTATAGATATGAGTTCTCTACTCCTAGAACACCACAACAAAATGGTGTTGTAGAGAGGAAGAATCGTGTTCTACAAGAGGCTGCACGAAGCATGCTTAATGAGTACTCACTACCGAGTTACTTATGGGTCGAAGCTGTAAATACAGCTTGCTATGTGCAAAATCGGGTCCTCATCAATAGGTTTTTGGGTAAGACTCCCCATGAACATTGGTTTGAGAAACCACCTACGGTTAAACATCTTAGGGTGTTTGGTTGTAAGGTGTTCATCATAAACACCAAGGACCACCTTGGAAAGTTCACGGCAAAGGCTGATGAAGGGATACTAGTCGGGTATTCCCTAGTTAGCAAAGCCTACCGAGTTTACAATAAGAAATCTAGATTAATTGAAGAGTCTTCTGATGTTGTCTTTGAAGAAATTCCAAAAGTCAATGGACAACCAGAAGATGAGGTTCAATTCGAACTTAGGAGACTAAGTTTGAATGAGAGTCCAAATGTTGTTGATGGTGATGTATCCGATGACGCTGAGCCTAGACAACTCCTTGATCAGCCGGATCCTGAGGCTGAGCCGATGTCTAGTGAACCCATTCAAGAAGCACCACCAACACCAAGACAAACAAGATTAGCCTCTAATCATCCCCAAGACCAAATTGTTGGAGACATCCATCATGGGGTTAGAACTAGGTCATTCTTCCGAAATGAGATTAATGAAGTTGCTTTAATTTTCGAAATTGAACCTAGAAAAATTGATGAAGCATTAAGTGATCCCGATTGGATCATTGCAATGCAAGATGAACTAGGTCAATTCGAAAGGTGTCAAGTTTGGGACTTAGTCCCTAGACCCAAGAAGACCACCATCATTGGAACCAAATGGGTCTTCAAGAACAAATTGACCCATAAGGGAGAAATCATTAGAAACAAGGCACGCATAGTTGCCAAGAGCTATAGTCAAGTTGAAGGCCTTGATTATGATGAGACCAATGCTCCCGTGGCACGATTAGAGTCCATCCGATTGATGCTAGCATTAGCAGCACATCGTGGTTTCAAATTATATCAAATGGACGTCAAATCGGCTTTTCTAAATGGTATAATTAGGGAAGAGGACTATGTCGAACAACCTCTGGGGTTTGAGAGTATCGAATTCCCAAATCACGTGTTCAAGCTCAAAAAGGCACTATATGGCCTTAAACAAGCACCCCGATCTTGGTACGAGCGGTTGTCGACATTCCTAATTGAGAAGGGTTTCGTAAGAGGCCAAATAGACCCTACACTATTTCTACGGAGAGATGGTGACAATATTTTTATAGCCCAAGTATATATCGATGACATAATTTGTTGTTCAAATAACAAGGGCTATTTAAATGAATTCATTGGACACATGGAAAGTGAATTTGAAATGAGTCTAGTAGGAGAGTTGACTTTCTTCCTTGGACTTGAAATCAAGCAAACTCGCGATGGTATTCATGTGCACCAATCGAAATACACACAAGAAATGCTCCGTAAATTCAATATGAGTGATTCAAAAGAGGTAACCACTCCCATGGCTACAAACACAAGATTAGACAATGATGAGAGTGGTAAACCCGTTGATTTGACACAATATCGGAGCATGATAGGGAGTTTGCTATAGCTCACAGCTAGTCGACCAGATATTCTTTTCGTTGTGGGTATGTGCGCAAGGTATCAAGTTTGTGCCAAGGAATCTCACTTAATCGCTGTCAAGAGAATTTTGAGATACCTTAAAGGCACAATAGGAGTTGGTCTTTGGTACCCCCGTACCGAATCTTTTGATTTAATTGGCTATACCGATTTCGACTACGCTGGATGTAAGTTGGATCGGAAAAGCACAAGTGGGGGATGCCAATTTCTAGGATCATCTTTAGTTAGTTGGTCAAGTCAGAAGCAACATTGTGTTGCTCTCTCAACGACCGAGGCAGAATATATCGCCATGGGAGAGAGCGTATCACAATTGTTGTGGATGATTCACACTCTAGAGGACTATGGATTAAGTTACAAAAGTGTGCAAGTGTTGTGTGACAACATTAGCACAATTAACCTAACCAAGAATCCAGTCCATCATTCTAGGACCAAACATATTGAGGTACGTCACCACTTCATTAGGGATCATGTTGCTAGGGGAGATATTGTACTCTCACATGTAGAGTCCAAGTCAAACCTCACTTACATTTTCGCTAAACCACTTCCCGAAAATGAGTTTAGTTTCTTAAGAAGGGAGTTGGGAATGTGTCACACTTCATAGTTCTGTAATGCATTCAAAACCCTTCATGATAATTTCAAATTGTTGGGAAACAATTGGGTAACTTTGGGGACATCTCACACAAACTATAAGGTTTACCAAAATGTTTTTGTTTGCTAGAAATGGGGTGAGATGTTAGGATCAACTCAATCTCTCAAAATGTCATTACATCCCTTGAGAAATTAAGTTGACGAGATAAAAATCACTTCGTTGCCCAAGTATGGGGAAAACCAATGCATAACACATGTGTATTTGGCTCCATGATCATACTTGGACATTCCAATCAAGGAAACTTGATTGGAAACTTGAATTTGGCACAATCTTGGTTAAAACTAGTTTGAATGGTTGTTGATTGAGTTTGACTCCACTTGGGTGGAGCAAAGTGATTGTTGAACCTATAAGGACCTTTGATCCTTGGTTAGGGATCAATTTTAGTCATGAGATCATGTCCAAGTTCGATAAACTTCAACATATCTCATTGGAAAGATTCTGAAAGGCTGAAACTGAATGTTTCAGATCGTATCAGGGAGTATCAGAAACCCTGATCGGTACCCGGACCGATCAGGCATAGGGTTGATCTGTCCCCGGACCGATCTGGCTCCTCTCGGTAGTGATCGGTCCACAGACCGATCAGAGGGGTCACAGAAACTTCGTGAGATTTCTTAATTCTGGCCTAGCCTGGATCGGTCCTCGGACCGATCTGGCACATTGGAGTGATCGGTCCAGAGACCGATCAGGAGGGCTTCTCGAAAATCATCCGATCCTACTGTTCGCTTTCTGATCGATCAGCTGATCTATCAGGAGCCTGCCTGATCGGTCACCCTACCGATCAGGACCAGGCCAGTCCGATCAGGCCAGAGCCTGATCGGTCTGGGCGTTTCTAGATCGAACGATGATCCGTTAAATCACATTAATGTCTGGTTGGTGGACCGATCCACCAACTGATTAACTCCCCCAAAACCTCTCATTGCCGAACCCTAGCGCCGAAAACTCCCACTTGCACCTCTTCAACCTGTGCGAGAGTCTTCCTCATCTCCTCCTTTCCCTTGCGAGTGAGCGTTTGCGTGTGCGCGCGCGGTTCTGAACAGATTTCCTGCGAGGTTTCCATGTCTTCTGCAAATTTTCCTTCTTTGCTCACGGTGTTGCGCTTCTCTCTTGCGTCAAGATCTTCTCCTGCGCAAGCTCATCTTCCAGACCTCGAGTTCTTCTGCACTACACCTAAATGGCACCTAAGTAAGCATTTTTGGTTTAATCAGTTGATGGATTATGTATTTGAGGCTAACTGTGTTTTGGTATTTGCTTGTTGTGCCGTGACCTCCTATTTTGGCCGTGACCTATCTTGCCATGTCTTACCTTTGATCAAACGTCTTACCCTATGATTATCACTCTATGATCAAATCTTGGTTGCTTTTTGGTTACATTCTTATCTTGATTGTGTCGTGATTATGTTCACTGATTGGGTCTTACCTTGTCTTGATCAATTTGATCGAATCTTTTTCTTATGATTTGGTTTACCTATCTTGATCAAATCTGTTTATTCAAATCTTTAGAAAATCATCAAAGGGTAAAGAAGCCGTTGAGGGCAGCGCGAAGGGGAAAGCCCCTTCCTCATCTGCACCCTCCAGAAGGCCTCAGCTTTCCTCGAGCTCTCGCTTCCCAAATGCCGCCTATGAGCAGGCTTTCCAATCAAGGACTTTTAAAATGTTACCCTGCCAATCGATAGATGCCTCCTTCCTAACTGAGTATTGTCCCTCAATCATGGAGATTGTCACTTTTTATAATCTTGGTTTCCTCCTCTCTCTGGAGAGACCTATCAACTACGACCTAGTCTCCGAATTTTACAACAATCTTCAGCAGGGACCTCAAGGGGGCTTCGAGTTCACCACTCGAGTCGCCAAGAGGAACCTTGATTTCTCTTACGAGATTTTAGCAGAGTATCTAGGTGGTCGACGATCACCAAACCTGTATTCGATCTACCCCGACCTTCCTGATCCTTTATTGGCACCTTTTTCGGATGTTACTCCCGATGGTATCCATCAGTATTTCTTCGGTCATCCCCGCCCAGCTGGTCTCGATGAGCTGAGCCCTGATTTTCCTACCATTGCAGCACTTCGTCTCTCTCCCACTAGTTACATCTTATTCAAGATTATCACAAATTGTATCCTACCAATCACTTCCAAGCCCCTAACTGAGATCCGACCCTATCACTGCTTGATGCTCTATGGCATGCACCGCTGTTTGGACTTCGATATCATGGAGAGCATCTTCCAGTCCATCTTATCCTATCTCGAGCCGAGTCGTCACACGGTCTACATGTCATTTGGTCATGTCATCACCGATTGGCTTATGTCAGTAGGTGTTGATGTCACCAAAGGCAGGACCATGCCCATGGTGAAACAAGACTGCAGACTTGGCCGACGGGCATTTGCCAAGTCTGGCATCATTGTTCGGGCGCACGATCGGGCGTTGGTTTGGAAGGATGGTAGGGTTCTTGGTGAGCTACCGAGGGGAGGTCCACAAGTTCAGGCGTCAGCCAATGCTGGTGCTGATTACGACGATGAGCCCGAGCCAGATTTGCGCTGGCAGATTTCAGAGCTAGAGCAGACCTTCCAGCATGACTTTCAGTTGCGCTAGATTTATCGCGAGGAGGTTCGGTCACAGTTCCGATCCATCGATAGCAGACTGACCTCAATCGAGACCGACGTTTCTAGAGCTCGCACTTTACAGCAGACATGGTACGATGAGTGGCGCCAGCACACATTCCCTGGAGTTGTGCCCTCTGCCAGTACCGCACCAGGGTCCTCTGTTCCTGCCGACATCACGATGGATGATTTTATGCAGGATGACGACCCCCCCCCCCCCCCCGCTGATAGATGAGTCTGGATGTCCTCTGCCTCGGGTTGGGATTTGCCTATTTGTTTGCTTAGCTTGTATGACTATTGGGTTGTATGCCCTGTGACTTGATTTTTATGGCCTTGTGTCATACTTGCTTTGACTTTGATGCATTGGTATGCATCTTTTTGGTTTTGATGCACTGAGTTGCATCTAATTATCTGTCTGGATATTTTATGTATTACCACTATGACTGTTTTTGAAGTATCTCTTGCCATCTTATGCTCTTTAGTAGCTTGAATGGTGTTATTTTGCATGTATTTCTTATCATGGTCAGGATGTTGGCTTATATGTGTTCCCATGATTACTACTTGGTTATATGCCTCATTCATGCTTATGATGCCTTGTTCATATGATACATATGCTTGATTTATCATGCTCTATTTTTGTCATATGTGTTCATATGTTTATCAAAAATCAATCAAATCTTTATTGTTTTGGGATTCTCCTAGGGTTGAGGGGGAGTATGGTTAAACATAACGGCCCCTCTAGACCCCTTTTCGGTATTCGACAAAGGGAGAGAGATAGTGTTGGTTGGTTAAGTTTGGGATGATTATATAAGGGGAGGATCCTGATTCCCCTATGATTCTGGATTTGAGAAAATTGATTGAGAATCCCTAAACTTAAAATCGGGTTATCAAACAACAAAAAGGGGGAGATTATTGATGTAGTCTGGCCCTGATTGTTGTTTTGGTGTTGACACCGATTTTAGTTTAGGTTGATTATGATTCTGATTATGATTAAGACCTGATTGGGGATTAGGCATGGGATGATTGAAGTCCTAACCGGGAGGGTTAGGTGTTGGAAATGCCGGTGAGTGAAGATGGGTCTTGGTGAGTAAAGTCAGGTGGTGAAAAGTCCTAATTCGGAAGGTTGGGTGAAAAGTCCTAGCTTGGAGGGCAAGGTGAAAAGTCCTAACTTGGAGGGTTAGGTGAAAAGTCCCAACTGGAGGGTTAGGTGAAAAATCCTAGCTTGGAGGGCTAGGTATGGAAAAGGTCTAACTCGGAAGGGTTGGGTGAAAAGTCCTAGCTTGGAGGGCTAGGTGAAAAGTCCTAACTTGGAGGGTTAGGTGAAAAGTCTCAACTTGGAGGGTTAGATGGAAAAATCCTAGCTTGGAGGGCTAGGTCTGCGTCCCTGGATCAGTTTGGTGACCGATCAGGGAGGTTAGCACGCTGCTCCTTAGTGGATCGGTCTGGTGACCGATCCAGCAATGTCTGATCGGTCTGGTGACCGATCAGGGAGTAGGCTGTTGCCTTGTTGCTTGGCTCCTGATCGGTCCAGTGACCGATCAGGGAGCAGGCAACTTCCTCACTGCCTTACTCCTGATCGGTTTGGTGACCAATCAGGGAGTGAACAGTGAGTTGAGTTCCCCCGCGGATCAGCTCCTGAACGGTCCGGTGACCGATCAGAGACTTAGGAACTGATTTTCGGGATTACTGTTCATCGGACCTGATCGGTCTGAGTGACCGATCAGGCATCACTCTGATTGGTCTGGTGACCGATCGGGCTTCACTCTGATCGATCCAGTGACCGATCAGGCTTGTGTTGCCATGAGAGCTGGGAGTCCCAGCGAAGCGCTGGATCGGTCAGGTGACCGACCCACGAACCCTGGATCGGTCCGGTGACCGATCACTTTAATTCAAATTACATTGTCAGACGCTCTGATCGCGTCTGAGCATATCTGCTGCGGCTGATCTCTAATCCTTGATTTCTTGCTTGATATGCTGCTCTAACCCACTGATTAAGTTGCAGGTGACAGGGAAGGATTCAAACACTCAAGGAGAGTCAATGGTGGTCTTTCTTTGGAGCAGGTTTGTCTGTTTTCCATCCCAGGTTGCAACGGGCGCTGGCGCTGGCTGGAGCTGCTGTCTGGGGCTGGTATGAGGGAAGCTCAGGAGGTCCAGAAGGGCTCAGTGGTGACTGGTGGTAGCAGAAGAGCAGCTGGAGGCTGCTGTGGGATAGTGACCTGGAGCTGTGTGGAGAAGACTTAAGCACTGGTTGTGAGAAGTCTTCAACAACTCTGTGAATCAATATTGCTGTGAAGTTCTTGTGGCTTGCTGCGTGCTTGTGATCTTGTTGTTCCATCATTCCTGAGCCCGTTGAGATCTGAGAAGCAACCACTCCTTGCTTGAGCACTTGGAGGAAGGAACAAGAGGCTTGAAGTCCAACAGCGAGAAGACACGGAGAAAGGGATTCTTGCGTAAGATCGTCGCTGGGTGGAGCTTGGAGAAGCCTGCTGTGTTCCTGTCTCCGCCTCTATTCGCGTCCACGCCGAGTTCTCTTCGGGATGACTTCGCAAAGTCATGAGTTTTGTGCCGACGAGAACTACTAGATTCTCTAAAGGCACAACTAGAAGAACAAGAGAAAAGTTAGGAAACTAACCACCAAGTTAACGGAATCAAAATTCCAGGAAAAGAAGGAAGGAATCGCGATCCGCTTCTTCTTCTTCTTCGACTCTTCCTTGGTTGTTGTTGCTCACGCCAACCCTAGATGGGTGGACGGTGTGCCGGCCCCTAATGGGAGCTTGGGGCGCCGGCCCTAAAAGGATCAAGGGGCACCGGCCCTAAGGGGAAGAGAAGGGGAGGAAGAGAATAAGAGAGAGAGAGGGAGAGAATTAATCTCTTGATTACTCTATTGATCAAGGAACTTAAGCCTAGCCTTGGTTCCTTTATATAGTAATCTCTCCCTTGCCAAGTCTCCTCTTTAACGGAATTTTCATAAGAAATTTATCCTATAAATTCTCTTATTAATTATTCCGTTTAAGCCAAGTTTTATGATAACTAACTTTATAATAAAACTAATATATCTCTCCTTTTATTATGGAATAAATTTTACAAGAAATTTATAAATTCTCTTATTATGGAAAAATTAATTCATAATTGATTTTATAAAATTAAAATAAACCATTCCATGGATCATTTTAATTTCCATAAAAAGACAATAAATTTCTATAAATTTATTTCTATAAATTTCTTTATACAAATTTATTTATCCATAATTTATAAAACAAATCGCGCTAGATTTATTTTATTAATTAAACCAAATAAATTGGTTTCTTCCCCTTGATGTGGCCGGCCAAACCAAAGGGGTTTGGCGCCCTCTTTGGTCGGCCAAACCAAGACGAACCGATCGCGAATTAAACTCATTTAATTCGCCCAATAAGCTTTCAAAAGACTTAGCCATTTTTAGTTTCCGTTGCGCCTCTGATTAATTCAGATTCGACTTATTTCTCTTGATAGGAAAATCCAATTTTCAACTCGTTTTAAATCCCTCGTATTACTCGTAGTGCATATGACTAAATAGGCTTTCGATTTATGTTGGCCGTCTATAATTAACCAATTATAGAACGGTCATGAGTGGCACCTAGTTGTACATCATGACCCCCAATTAATCGAAAGATCAACGGTTTGACCTCAGAAGTAATTCCGAAACCCTTCAGCAGCTCTAATGAATCGTGCCCCATTCCCTTCACCATCTTATACCCACTTGGTTCAGGACATGGTCTATTTGTGTCAGTCCCCACTAGGCTGACTACGTCACACCTAGCCCAAGTAATGTCTTTCTCGTCCTTTGGATTTCTAATTACTCTCATGTATTTAAGAGACTCGCACTCTAAACATGATATACTCTGGCCAGAGGCTTTGAGTAACAATCCGACGATAGGCCTGGGTATACATCTCCTCGCAAGGAGTGGTGAATCATTTGTAGGCTGTTCAAACATCTTCGGGCACTTCGGCTTAAACCCAATCATCCTGGGTCCACACCTCCTTGGAGATGCTTGCTTAAGATGTTAAAGTATAAGTCTCCATGACCAAGATGACTTGAACACCGCAAGTCAAAGGAACATCGCACTTAAGCTGCAGTAATAACTTCAGTGGCATATCTTTATAGATTACCATATGAAGTTTTACAGCTAGTCACTCCAATGAACTAGTTCCCTTAACTAGCATCCATGTTTATCTCCGGACATCCCAATGTCACCAGCCAGTGAGAATCAGCTGATTAGAGAATAACCCATGCTAGTCCCAACAAAATTGATAGTGTCCGTTTTTATCAATTCATCGACTAGGGATACTTTCAATACTTCACAATTGCACATGTAGAGATAATCACTAGTTGTGATCCCATCACAAATTCTCTTATGCTGTGAATTATATTGCGGACATTCAGTAGATGAGTTTAAGATCTCAATCAAATACACAAACATGTATACTCAAATAGTGAATTATCATTTATTAAAATAAACGTTTACAATCATAAGGCGATTGCCTTAGAACACTTCTCTCATATCACTAACACACTCCCACTTGGCCTAATGCCAATCGCTACGGTATCCAATACCACAGGCTCTAACATGACCCTCAAACTTGTTTTGAGGTAAGGCCTTAGTTAAAGGATCCGCTAAATTCCTTTCAGTGGGAATTTTCTCAATTTGTATATCATTCCTACTTATAATCTCTCTGATCAGATGATAGCGGCGAAGCACGTGTTTGGATCGCTGATGAGACCTTGGTTCCTTTGCTTGTGCAATAGCTCCATTGTTGTCGCAGTAAACCGGCACTGCTTCATCAATGGTTGGAACCACACCAAGTTCGGAGATAAACTTCTTGATCCAGACTGCTTCTTTTGCTGCTTCCAAAGCTGCGATATATTCCGCTTCCGTGGTGGAATCCGCTACGGTGTCTTGTTTGGAACTTTTCCAACTTATTGCGCCTCCATTCAAAGTAAATACGTATCCATACTGAGATTTGGAATCATCCTTATCTGTCTGGAAACTGGCATCTGTATACCCACGTATTACCATATCTCCTTCTCCATATATTAGGAACACATCCTTAGTTCTTCTTAAGTACTTAAGGATTGTCTTAACAGCCGCCCAATGATCCATTCCTGGATCCGACTGGTATCTGCTTGTGACGCTCAAAGCATACGATACATCGGGCCTTGTACATAACATAGCATACATGATAGATCCTATTGCGGATGCATAAGGTATCTTATTCATGCAAATCCTCTCGTCTTCTGTGCGCGGACACATAGACTTTGAAAGGTTGATCCTATGCCTGATGGGAAGGTAACCTTTCTTGGATTCCGACATGCTAAACCTTTTTAGCACTCGGTCTATATATGTAGACTGCGAAAGACCAAGCAACCGTTTTAGTCTATCTCTATAGATTCTAATCCCAAGGATATAGGTTGCTTCACCCAGGTCTTTCATGGAGAAAGTTTTGGACAACCAAATTTTAACTGTCTGTAAGACTGATATATCGTTTCCTATAAGTAATATGTCATCGACATATAATACTAGAAATACGACTGCACTCCCACTAACCTTCTTGTACACACAAGGTTCGTCAGGATTTTGTGAGAAATCAAACTCTTTGATTGTCACATCAAAACGGATGTTCCAGCTCCTAGATGCTTGCTTCAGTCCATATATGGATCGTCGAAGCTTGCATACTTTGGTTTTGTCAACCGATGTGAAACCTTCAGGTTATATCATGTATACATCCTCAAGCAGGTTTCCATAAAGGAAAGCTGTTTTCACATCTATTTGTCATATCTCATAATCATAATGAGCTGCTATGGCTAGGAGCATCCGAATGGATTTAAGCATAGCTACTGGCGAATAGGTTTCGTCATAATCAATTCCTTGCTTCTGACGATATCCTTTTGCCACTAATCTAGCCTTAAAGATAACAACATTACCTTCCATGTCGGTTTTCTTCTTGAAAATCCACTTGCACCCTATGGGCTTAATCCCTTCAGGTGGGTTAACCAAGTCCCATACTTGGTTTTCGTACATGGAATCCATTTCCGACTTCATGGCCTCAAGCCATTTGTCCCTTTCTGAATTTTTTAGAACATCTTCATAACTGATAGATTCGTCATCGCTTATGAGTAACACGTCGTTCGATTCACTTACGAAAAATCTGTATCTCTCTGGAATATTGCGTGTCCTATCAGATCTTCGAAGAGGTGGTGTAGTTTTAGGTTCAACTGATAGCTCATCATTATGAGTTATTGGTTGTGGGTCTAGACTAGGTGTCTCTGTAATGTCTATTGGAGTTTCTTGAACTTCATCAAGTTCAATGCCACTCCCACTGTTTTCTTGTAAAAGAAATTCTTTTTCCAGAAATACAGCATGCCTTGAAACAAACACCTTTTGTTCCAAGGGATGATAGAATTGGTAACCCTTCGTTTCCTTAGGGTATCCAATAAATAGACATTTATCAGACTTAGCATCCAATTTGTCTGATACAATCCACTTCACATAAGCAGGACAACCCCATATCTTAAGATGAGTTAAGTGGGGTTTCTTACTATTCCATGTCTCATATGGAGTAGTAGAGACTACCTTGGTCGGGACTCTGTTTAGCAAGTAAACAGCTTGTCTTAAGTGCATAGCCCCAAAAGGATTTTGAAAGAGTTGCATAATTCATCATTGACCTGACCATCTCCATCAAGGTTCGGTTGCACCTCTTAGATACACCATTATGCTGTGGTGTATACGGCGGAGTCCATTGGGACAATATCCCATTGTCCCTAAGATAATCTTGAAACTCTTGACTTAAGTATTCACCACCCCGATCGGATCGAAGTATTTTAATACTTTTGCCAAGCTGTTTCTCTACTTCATTTCTTAACTCTTTGAATTTCTCAAAGGCTTCAGATTTGTGTTTCATCAAGAACACGTACCCGAATCGTGAGTGATCATCGATAAAGGTGATGAAGTAGCTATAGCCTCCTTGTGCAAGAGTTGACATTGGTCCACATACATCAGTATGTATTAGACCAAGCAATTCTCCCATTGGATTACCTTTTCCGAAAAAGGGTAATTTGGTCATCTTGCCTTTTAAGCATGATTCGCATGTATCAAATGAACCGAGTTCAAATGATTCCAAAATTCCACATCGGTGTAATTCGGTCATGCGTTTCTTACTTACATGGCCAAGACGACAATGCCAAGTGTAGGAGTCTATTCGATTATCTATTTGAGCACGTTTGTTGCTAACTTCGATATTGAAAATGTCACTGGATAAATCTAACGTGTAGATACCATTGCACAAAGTTCCATTCCCATAAAGAACGTCATTTAAAGTTATGTAACAATAATTGTTACTAAAAGTTAAATGATAACCCTTTTCATTCAAACATGAAATAGATACAATGTTCTTTCTTAACGAAGGAACAAAATAACAATTATCCAATTCTAAGACAAGTCCAGTCGGAGCTTTAGCAAATATGTTCCGATGGAAATAGCAGCAATCTTTGCTCCATTTCCAACTTGCAAATCCGCTTCTCCCCTGACGAGTCTTCTTCTATTCCTTAGCCCTGTATGTCATTACATATATGTGAGCTACACCCAGTATCAAGTACCCAGGTATTTGAGGAAATAGAGTGACATTCAATAACGAAGATACCTGAAGAGGATGGGGCATCGGATGCCTTATTCTTCATGGACTTAAGATAAATCTTGCAGTTTCTTCGCCAGTGACCCTCCTTGCCACAATGATGGCAAGTTCCTTTCGGTTCTTTTCAGTCTTTTTGGCCTTTTTCTTCTTTCCTTATTCTGTTCTTTGGCCTTCCTCTTAGAACCTTTCTTCGATGAACCAACTAACAGTGCCGCCTTTTGATCCGGCTTTACAGAAGGCTCCACAGTCTCAGCAGGT
>JAGFNQ010006545.1:0-87264 GCA_024364735.1 Boesenbergia rotunda | reverse complement strand
CAAGTTGGGAATTTGCACCTAACCCTCCAAGTTAGGACTTTTCACCTAGCCCTCCAAGCTAGGACTTTTCACCCAACTCTTCCGAGTTAGAACATCATCCAACCTAGCCCTCCAAGCTAGGCGCCTGACCCTCCAAGCCAGGACTTTTTCACCTAATTCTCCAGGATGGGAATTTGCACCTAACCCTCCAAGTTAGGACTTTTCACCTAGCCCTCCAAGCTAGGACTTTTCACCCAACCCTTCCGAATTAGGACTTTTCCAACACCTAACCTCCCAGGTTAGGATTTTCCAACACCTAGCCCTCCAAGCTAGGATTTTCCACACCTAACCTCCCAGGTTAGGATTTTCCAACATCATGCCTAATCCTCGATTAGGACTTAATCATAATCATCACAATCATCACACCTAACCTCCCAGGTTAGGGTTTTCCATATCATGCCTAATCCTCGATCAGGACTTAATCATAATCCACCTAACCTCCCAGATTAGGATTTTCCATATCATAATCATCCTCCTAAACTAAAATCGTTGTCAACACCAAAACAACAATCAGGGCCAGACTGCATCAACATTGAACTTCTTCAAGACTGAACGTACTCCCACTAGTCTTTCTAGAAACAAAGTCCCTTTCTAGAAATACTCTAGTCTTAGCAACAAACACTTTGTGCTGACTAGGAATGTAGAAGTAGTATCCCTTCGTTTCCTTGGGATACCCTATGAAATAACACTTATCAGATTTGGGTCCCAGTTTGTCTGAGACTTGACGTCGTACGTAAGCCTCACAACCCCAAACCCTCATGAAAGACATCTTGGGACTCCTCTCTGTCCATATCGTATATGGTGTCTTCATGACAGCCTTTGATGGAACACGGTTTAGTGTGAACGCTGCCGTGTCTAGAGCATATCCCCAAAAGGATATAGGAAGATCTGCGTGACTCATCATAGATCGTACCATATCTAATAAGGTACGATTCCTCCTTTCGGATACACCATTCCACTGTGGTGTTCCAGGGGGAGTGAGTTGGGATAAAATTCCACACTCAGCTAGGTAGTCACGAAACTCATGGCTCAAGTATTCTCCACCTCGATCTGATCGAAGTATCTTAATACTCTTGCCAAGTTGGTTCTGTACTTCATTTCTGAATTCTTTGAACTTTTCAAAGGATTCTGATTTATGTGTCATCAAATACACATAGCCATATCTACTGAAGTCATCAGTACATGTGATGAAGTACCTGTAACCACCTCTGGCAGCGACATTGAAAGGGCCACATACATCACTATGTATGAGTCCTAACAAGTCTGTCGCTCTTTCGCTATGTCCACTAAAGGGAGTCTTAGTCATCTTGCCTAGAAGGCATGACTCGCATGTCTCATATGACTCAAAATCAAATGAGTCCAGCAAACCATCCTTATGGAGCTGGGACAATCGACTCTCATTTATGTGGCCTAAGCGACAGTGCCAGAGATAGGTTGGGTTCAACTCATTTGATCTCAACCTCTTGGTATTCACGTTATAGATAGGGCTCTCTAAGTCTAGAATATAGAGACCATTCATCAGATGTGCGCTACAATAGAACATATCCTTTAAATAAACAGAACAACATTTGTCCTTTATTATGAATGAAAAACCTTTGTTATCTAAACATGAAACTGAAATGATATTCTTTGTTAGTACAGGTACATAACAACAGTTATTCAATTCCAGTACAAGCCCAGAGGGTAGAGATAGAAAGTAAGTCCCTATAGCAACAGCAGCAACCCTTGCTCCATTGCCTACTCATAGGTCCACCTCGCCCTTGGCCAATGCCCTGCTATTTCTCAGCGCCTGCACATTAGTACAAATGTGAGAAGCACACCCAGTATCTAATACCCATGATGTAGAAATAGAAAGGTTGACTTCTATAACATTTATACCTGAAGTAGAAGTCTCACTTCTCTTCTTCTTCAGATCTTCCAGGTATACCTTGCAGTTCCGCTTCCAATGCCCAGTCTTACCGCAGTGGAAGCAGGTAGCATCCTTAGCAACCCCACCTTTAGGTTTGAGTGTTGAAGAGCTGGCTTTGCCCTTGGTTTGGGTCTTACCCTTACCTTTGGGCTTCCACTTGCCCTTACCCTTGCCCTTTTGTACCATTAGGACGGTACTGGACTTGGCAGTGGTGAGATTAGGCTCAGCAGTTCTTAACATGTTGAGTATCTCGGGCAGTGGTTTGTCTAATTCGTTCTTGTTGTAGTTCATGACGAATTGACGATAACTCACCGGCAACGATTGCAGGATCAGATCGGTAGCCAGCTCTTGGCCCAAAGGGAACCCCAACCTCTCGAGGTTCTCGACGTACCCAATCATTTTGAGTGCGTGAGTTCCTACAGAGGTTCCCTCTTTCATCTTGCATGAAAAGAGGGCCTGAGTCACTTCAAACCTCTCATGCCTTGCCTGCCCTTGATATAGTTGCTTGAGATGACCAATCATATCAAAAGCATTCATTTTCTCATGTTGCTTCTGAAGCTCAGGAGACATACAGCATAGCATTAGGCATGACACGTCTAACGCGTCATCTAGATGCTTCTGATGAGCATCTCTAACACTACGAGCGGCAGAGGCTGGTGGTGCATCAGGAACTGCTTGCTCCAGAACGTACAGCATACGTTCCTGCGTGAGGACTATCCTCAGATTCCTGTACCAGTCCAGGAAATTAGCTCCTAGGAGCTTGTCCTTCTCAAGAACAGATCGTAGAGAGAGAGTGTTCGTGTTTGACATGGTAATCTACAACATAAAATGCAGAAAATAAATATCCACCATTGTATCATATTTTATTTATCATTTAACTAGGCCTTTAATTAAATGATGCTCCCACTGAATTATAGGGCTTTGGTAGAATCGAGTCATAGATGTGGTAAAACCACACTACTAGATCCACACCAACTAACTATAATTCTCGTAGGTCAAGATCCATATCATACTACGCCTTGAGTTAGCTTTGGCTAAATCGCCCAAGACTTAGTATGATCGGTAGGTACTAATTACCAATTACATCTCTATGCAACTCTTGTTTATAGGATCAAGAATTAACATTTATGAATAATCTTGAGTTAGCTTTGGCTAAATCTCCCAAGACTATTGATAAATGCGATCTTGTCCTACCTTTCCAACTATTGGAGTATGCCTATAGTTAGGCTCGATCCAATTGAGCTAACTAGTTACTCAATCTAATTGAGCTCAATCTAACCCAAGCGTGATAGGCGGGACCAAGGTTGTCCCTCCGCATCCCACCAAGATTAAATGCATTGCTCTGCTTTGGCAGATTCAACAATCGTATATGATCGTGGTAGTGATGGGTATCAAGGCTCGTTAGGCATATACGAGTTGATTTCGATTTAGATCTAATCTAATCGATGATGTGCATCGTATTTAGGCATTTATTAAATCTAATTTAACCTAAATGTGTATTAGGTGCACATCAAGATGTGGTTTCCACATTACATGTGCATCACATACACTCATGTATATTCTATTCTATACTAACATGCATCACATACATATAAGGAAAAATAAAATATACAAGAAAATTAAAGTGTGATTAGTCATGGCCCTACTAAGATCTTCTCAAGCCAATGAGAAGATCCTTTGGTCAACCTAGGGTCTAGGCAGCAACTTCTCCAAGCTCCTCCTTCCAGAACCCCATGTGTTGTTGGCTTGCTTCCCACGAGTCCGTCTTCTCCAGAACTTCCTTCATCTTCAATTTTGTACATTACAAAATTTATACTCGAGTTACATTCGAGTCTTAAACTAATTTTAACAGAAATAATAAATAAAAGGCCGACACGCAGGTCACAATCACAATACAACACACACAACACAAATAACGGCACGCAGGCCGTAATATGAATTACACACATATTTTAATCTAATTAAAATAGGGTCTTGGGCCATGACCATCACACTACTGTACATAATTCAAAATTATGTATTTTACAGAAATTTATCTAATTTTTCTATTTATTTTACGAATTTTATGAGTCACAACTCCACGGCGGTCCCGTTAAGCGGGTTTCGGGCACAATCACGTGACAAGGCCCCTTGCGGGGTTAGGGGCGGCGCCCCTACTCACGAAATTAATTTCGTGAGTGTCGTATCGCGATCTAACAGTGCCTAACCCGCTGTCCCAAAATTTATTTGGGCGAAACTTGTCGTTTCGGAGAAGTTTTTCTTGGTGGTCGAAGTGTACAAGTGCTTCGCACTCGTTGCTTCGCCTCTACGAGAAAAATACTCACAAAATCCTAAAAATTAGAAAAATTATAGAATCATAAACTACTCTAAATTTTGTATCCCATACAAAAAAATAAATACGTGCTTCGCACGTGGCTCTGATACCACTGTTGGGTTTTTCGGGCCGCGAAAACCGCCTTTTCGCGTCGCGGAAACCCCGAGAACCCAAAGCCATGGATCTTGTGCGAAGAAAAATTCCGAAACAAAAATCACGTATTCATTTCATGCTCAAAACTCGATCTACTCCTAGATCTAAAGAGGGATAAACCATTTTACCTTTGGTGCGTGCCCCGCTTAATCCCGCTCGCTCCTTTTGGATGTCGGATCTCTAGGACGTCAAGTGCCGTCCCTCTAGAAGTATCCACGCGAACAAAGTGGATGGAGGAAACCCTTTAGGTGTGCTAGCACCTTTCAAGGGTTCGGCCAAGAGGAGAAGAAGAAGAAGAGCACCAACACTTGGAGGAGGAAGAAGAGAAGACACACCCTTTGGAGGATGGAACCAAAACTTGGTTTTGTTCTCTCATTATGGCCGGCCACATAATGGCCATTAATGGCCATTAAGTGGCCAGCCATAACCCCCTTTCAATTTGAATTCAAATTCAAATGGGGGGTTACAACCTTTGGAGATGATGTGGAGCATCATCATTGGTCAAATACCAAGCCAAGTCATCACTTGGTCAAGTCAAAGTGAGGTGGCCTTTTGGTCAAGTCAAACTTGACCATTAATCTTCCTTGATGAGGTGGCATCCACACTTAATGCTCTTGATGATGTGGAGCATCATCAATGGTTGGCTCCATGCCAATTCATCACCATGATGTGGCATTAAGTCAAGTCTAACTTGAGGTGGATTTGGGTCAAGTCAAACTTGCCTTTTATGGACTTTCCATATTTAGTCAAGTCAAACTTGACTCCATTTCTTCTCCCATGTCAAGTCTAACTTGAAGTGGAACCAAGTCAAGTCAAACTTGATTTGGATTTGGGTCAAGTCAAACTTGCCTTTTATGGACTTTCCATATTTAGCCAAGTCAAACTTGACTTCATTTTTTTTTCCATCTATTTGTTCTTTGTGTGTGACCCTATAGGTTCTTGTAACGTTGGCAATGCTTCTAACCTCTTAGAAACATAAGCAATGAGCGGTATCTAGCAACACATCATTGCTACCCAAGTTACAAGAATGTTGAGATCCAACATCACCAATGTGACTACTAATTATGACTTTCATAATATGTGACAATGTCCTTCTATCGTCGATATCTAGATTGATCTTCTATGAAGCATAGACCGTGTCATCCTCCAATCAATCTATGTGTCTTGAACTCCAAGTAGACTCACTATAATCAAATAAGCTCAATATCTCATATTGCCTTATTTGGGCATGGCCATGCACTTAGTGATCTCACTCTATCAAGACTATGATATCTCTCCCGTCATATAGGAGGGATAGATCCCATCTACATCACTCACATCCCTCCGCATAATTTGTTACATACCCAGTAATCGCCTTTATAGTCCACCCAGTTACGGGTGACGTTTGACGAAACCAAAGTACATAACTCCTTATGTAGGAAACTATGGTGACTTCAGGTCTAAGGACTAATAGTCATACTAATAGTCACATGAGAAAGTATATGACACTCATATAACGATCCATGATACTTTCTCATGGTGGGTCATTCAGTATACATTCTCCAATGCATACTCATGTGTCAACTTGATATCTCATATCCATGACTTGTGAGATCAAGTCATCGTGTTGACCTACATGCTAGTCTCTATGCATTAACATTGTCCCTGAATGTTAATACTTGACTAGGAATAATTAAGAGTAGTGTTCTCTATATCATCTCACTATCGATTCAACCAATCGATTGATATAGATATGAACCTACTACCAAGGACGTTATTACACTTAGTTATTTGGCACCAATACAAGTAAGTATAATAACCATAATCAAATGCCTTTATATATATATGAAATATGATACAATGAGTCCATACAACAACCATCACATGATTGGCTTTAGGGCTCTCACTAACAATTCACACATTAAAACCTAATTTTACCCAATATAACCGTATTTCCATTTTTTTCTCCCTAAATTCCCTTTTAATGTGCCAAAACTTAAGATTAAGACTTACCCAAGTCTTCCAACCCTTTTTGACACATTTCACCTAATTTCCTAAGAGAAAAACTCTTCAGATCCATTTACCATGGACCCCAGAGGCTCCTAGAACTCCCCCTTGAGCTTTGAGCCTTAGCCACCTCCCTAGGTCACTTAACCCATACTAAACCACACCGGTGAGCCTCCGGTGATTCTTGGCATACAAAACGAACCCTCTTAATCTTAGACACCTTGTCTTTGGTTAAGTCATTCTTTTCCCCTTTGGATGACACTCTCTTGTCATCCTTGGATTTTTCCTCCTTGCCATAATTGTATGCTTTCCCAGCATACTTCTGTTTGTTGGCCTTGGAGGTCTTAGATCGGTATCTAAACCCGATCTATCATAGTTGGGTTTCAAACTACCCAATACCATATCTAGACCCTTAGATCCAATCGTGAATCTTTCTAGGGCCTTTTCTAATGTATCAAGTCTTGCCCTTAAGACTTGATTTTCCCTTTCTAGAGTTCTAACCTTAGAACCCATATGTCCACCTTCGACATTCCCAGGACTACCCATTTTCCTAGGCACATTCCTTCCCTTTTTGGGGTTAGTGTCATGATCCTTAGGTCTAGAGGTCTTGGGTCTATCATTATGCATGCTTTTCCTAGGGTGTTGACATACCTTATTAACCCTAGTCCTATCATTATATCTAAAACCATGGTTATGTACAAGTAAGTAATTTTCGTTAATTTTAGCATGCATGCATGAATGATTAACATTATTTTGGATATGCAAGGAGGAACTTGAAATTGAATTACTTTTTAACCTAGGGTTAGGAATTACCTCCCTTACCCTTGTAGTCCCTCCTTGATGTGAGCTCCTCTTCTTTCTTTGCTCTTTCTCCCATCTCCTCAAGTGCTCCATTTTCTTTAGCTCACCTTTTCTAGAACACTTGGTGTGAAAGTGCCCCATCTCTCCACATGTAAAGCATCGGATTTTCTTCCTTTTCTCGTGGGCTTCTCCAATCCTATACTTCATGTTAGATTTAAATGAACTTGAAATATGTTAAGATTTTACCTCCTTTTTACCTTTTGGACACTCATCTTTGTAGTGTCCCTTTTCGTTGCACCCAAAGCATATAATGTGTTCCTTTTTCCTTACTTTGGTGGAGGTAGAGGCTTCTTCTTATTCTTGTATGATTGAGGGTCTCTCCTCCCCCTCAATACTTGACGTTGATACTTCCTCTTCTTCTCTTGAGGAAGTTGATGATTTTTCACTTTCTAGTGCTCCTTCACATGATGAAGTTGACACTTCTTCCTCCTCTTGGTCTTCTTGGATTCTTGCACTTGTTTCTTCGAGCTCCTCTACTAGTTGAGCTTGTGTAGGGGTTTTATGAATTTCTTCCAATTTACTCCACAACTCATATGCATTCTTATAATTCTCTACATCACTCAAAATATTAGTAGGCAAAATATTAACCAAAATATTGATTACCTTCTCATTAGCCCTTGTTTGTTCTTGTTGCTCCTTGGTCCAATACCTAGGTCGGAGCTTCTTTCCATGCTTGTCCTTAGGGGTCTCGAATGGCTCTTCTAGCACCATTACGCACTCCCAATTCATGCCGAGCCACATCTTCATTCTATCTTTCCAATATGCAAAGTCTTCATGCTCGTATAGTGGTGGTGAGTTGATATCTTCCCCAAGTTTGTCTTCCATGGTTCTTCTTCCTCTAGCGTGTGCTTCCTTGGTGATTAGTCCGATCAAGAGCGGTCCTTCGCTCTGATACCAATTGTAGGATCGATCGTGTCCGCTAGAGGGGGTGAATAGCGTTTTTCGAACCCCTTTTCTTCTTGGTATCCACCCCGGACGGGTGACTAATCCAAGAATCCGTCGGTGGATCAATCCCCGGATAACCTCCGGCTAGCTCTCGTCGCTCCTTGTGGGTGGAGAAATCTCGCCACTATCCCAAGTAAAGCTCTGAGCACAAAGACTACTATCTTGCCTTTAACCAAGACAAGATTAGTCAAGGATATCAGCCACCACGAAGTCCGCTTTAAATAGGACTCGGGCTGAAACCCTCGCCACCAGTCAACTGCTCCCAGGGCAGTCACTGGTGCCACTGAAATTCGACAGTTGCACCCCAACGTTCGAATTCTCAGCCAACTCGCTAGCCACTTATCAGTCGACTGCTCCCAGAGCAGTCGACTGGTCCCTAGCCAGATCCCTTTCTATGAGTTTTATTAGTCGACTGCCCCAATGACAGTCGACTGCCCCACTCACACACCTAGGGTTTCCCTTCCCGAGTATATTTCACTCCGCACTTAAACCCTAGGACTTTCCTGAGTACAATCACACAGCACTCGTACCCTCACGACTCGACTGACTCTTCATCTGCAGCCTCGACTGTTGCCTTCACACTCTCTTCATCTTCGGCACCCGGCCCTCGGATGCACGCAAGCTTCCAGCTTGCCTCCATGCCATCCTTCACGCATGCCTCAAGTCCACGCCCATCAGCTCATCGTCCCTGTTGTCCCAGGTCCCTCGGGTGAACACAAGTCTCCAGCTTGTCTCCATGCCACCCTTCACCGTACTGAGGTCGTCCAGTCAAGTCCATATATGTAACCTGTACATCCTGCACACTCAACATACACATATGAGATAACAAGGGTAAACCTAACTTAAACCTATTGCCCAAGCATCAAAACACTTGGTCACTCCAGACCACAGATTTGGTCACTCCGGACCACAAATTGCCTCAACAGCCCCTATAGGCAGTTGGGCGCCTGTGTGTCCCTTTATAAGGGGTTTTGACTAGAGACTATAAACATCAACTTTCTACAGTCTTTGTGCTCATTTGTGTTGCTCCGAAACGGTTTAGAAACAATGAAACGCTGCACCGACCATGGCGCGCTACTTCTTCTTCTTACTTAATGTTATCGGTATATTTTACTGTTCTTTTGTACTTAACATTGCATCTTTATAACATTTGTAATATATAGAATTGCCCAAAGTAAATGGTCAAGGACCATGGGCCTTGGAGTAGGAGCCATCAGAGACTTTGAACTAAGTAAAAATAAAAGTGTTAGCAATTATTTTTGCGTTTACTTTTTTTGCTATGTAGACTCGATTTAAATCCGAACAAGTTTTCTCGAACGCGATATTCAACCTTCCCTCTATCGCTCTATATGATTCCACACTTGTTGGGTAGAGTCTTTTGCAATCAAACGAGTCTTGCATTGATCAATTGATTCATTCCTTTTTCTCTTAATTTTGAAAATCCACTTATTTCTAATAACCTTTCGACATAGAGGAAGATCAACTAATTTCTAAATATAATTATTTTTCATTAACTTTATTTCTTCATCCATTATAACTTTTCACTTTTCTATAACTGAACATCTGAATAGTTTTTCAACCGTTTAAGGTTCTTTATTGTCAATGGGAAGAATCATTAAGATCTCATTCTCAATATTAAACTTTTTATAAGGAATAATCGTATAACTACTTCTTCATAGATCTTAAATACAAATGTTTAGGAACCGTTGCCTTTGGAAACAATAACAAACTTAAGGTAATTAGCATATATAATATTGAATTTGAGTCTGATTTCCTTATTAAAAAGGTATTATTTGTTGAAAATTTTAGATTTAACTTGCTTAGTATTAGCCAAGTATGTGATACCGGATATAAAGTTAAGTTTCGATCAATCGAATATCTAATCAAAAACATAGACAACCCGACTATCACACTTAGGGGACTTAGGCACAATAATATCTATGAGATTAAGGTAACTAATCCCTAAGTAACTGCCTCCTGACCTAGAAGGAGGAAACTTGGTTTTAGCATAGAAGACTCACAATCATTTCAAAAACCTATCCAAATTAAATGGCTTAGTTAGAGGATTACCAAAATTACCTAATATTGAGTCAACAATTTGTAATGTTTGCCAACAAGGAAAACAAACTAAATCAACTCACAAACCAACCAATCAAACTCAAACCAATTCCATACTTGAACTAATTCATCTAGACCTATTTGACTCACATGGGGTTAAGTCAATAAATGGTAACATTTATTGTCTAGTAATCATCGATGATTACTCACGATTCACCTGGATAAAATTCTTAAAAAATAAAGATGAAATCTTTAATAACTTTTGCAAGCAAACAGAAAATGAAAAAGGAATGAAAGAAAAAATAGAACCCTACAAGAAGCAACAAAAATAATGCTTAATGAATATGACTTACTTAAACCTCTGGGTTGAGGTTGTTAATATAGCCTGTTATGTATAAAATATAATAACTATAAATAAAAATCTTAGAAAAATACCTTTTGAAATTTATTATAATAAACTTCCTAATATTAAATATTTCAAAGTTTTTGGATGTAAAATTTATATCTTAAATACAAGAGAATACTTAAAAAAATTCATTTCTAAGGTTGAAATGAAATTTTTGTAGGATAATCACTTACCAGTAGAGTCTATAGAGTTTACAATAAAACTACCTTAAGAATTGAGGAAATAACAAATGTCAAATTTGATGAATCTAACGCTAACAACTCTAATCAAACCTAATATAAATCAATTGATTTTGTTAAGTTAAATACTGATTTAGATGAAGACCCAAGTCAAACAAAAGAACAAGAAAATCAATTGATTAAGTTAGATCAAAACCAACAAAGACAAAGATCCACACAAGTTAGTTCAGCCCACCCAACTGATCAAATAATAGATTATCTAAACTAAGAGTTCAAATCAGATCTGTTTTTAGGAACCTAAGTCAAATTGTCCTAATTTCTAATATTGAACCTAAAACTGTAGAAGAATCTTTACTTAACTCTGATTAGATTATAGCTATACAGTAAGAATTAGCCCAATTTGAACGTAGTGGAGTCTGGGACTTAGTACCTTTATCTAAGGACAAAAAATTTATTGAAACAAAATTGGTATTTAGGAATAAACAAAATGAATAAGATGAAACCGTCAGGAATAAGGCAAGATTAGTAGCTAAAGGTTTTAGCCAAGTAGAGGGACTTGACTATGATGGAACCTATGTCCCATTAGCTAGATTTGAATTCATTAGAATACTCCAAAATTATGCAGCCCATAAGAGATTCAAACTTTATCAAATGGATGTTAAGTTAGCTTTTCTAAATGGCCTAATTAAGGAAGAGGTTTATGTAGGACAACCACCTGGCTTTAAGAGTATAGGCCATCTTGACTATGTTTATAAATTTAAAAAGACATTATATGGATTAAAGCAAGCTCCTAGAGCCTGGTATGAAAGACTAACCAATTACTTAGTTTCTAATGATTTAACTAAGATCGAGTTGACCCAATCTTATTTATAAAAACCTTAAAATCTTACCTTTTCATAGCTCAAGTTTATGTAGATGATATAGTCATTTGATCTACTAACTCAGACTTTTTACAAGAATTTACAAATTTAATGGAACAAGCATTCGAAATGAGCTTAGTAGGTCAACTCTTCTTTTTAGATTTGCAAATAAAACAAACAAGTAAAAGAACTTTTGTTTATCAATAAAAATACACTAAGAAATTATTTAGAAAATTTGGAATGGAAAATACCAAAGAAATTAAAACACCCATGGTCACAAATCAAACTCTAGATTGTGACCCAAATGGTAAACCAGTTGACCTCAAACATTATACGAGTGTCATAGGTAGCTTACTATACCTAACTACAAGTAGACTTAATATTTTATTTGTAGTTAGCATGTGTGCTAGCAAAAGAGTCTCACTTAACCCAGGTTAAAAGAATCTTTAGATATCTTAAAGGCACACTCAATTTAGGAATGTGATACCCTAGAACAACCTGCTTTGAACTTATTGAATTTTCTGACTCAAACTATGCCAGATGTAAAGTAGATAGAAAAAGTACAAGTGATGAATGTCAACTCCTGGGACTATCACTTGTCAGCCGGTTTAGTAGAAAATAACACTGTCTTGCATTGTCTACCACTGAAGTAGAATATATACTTATAGATGCGTATGTAGCTTAATTGTTGTAGATGATCCACACCTTAAAATAACCTAGATTTTAATAAACTAACAATATTCATTGATAATTTAAGCTCAATCAACCTAACAAAAATTTCAGTGCATCATTCAAGAACCAAACATATTGAAATTAAACATCACTTTGTTAGATACTATGTAGCTAAAGGTAAAATTGAGCTTAACCATGTTGAATCCAAGTCTAATTTAGTAAATATATTTACTAAACCACTTCCAGAATCCGAATTTAGTAAGAAGACAAATTGAAATGTATATCATAAACTAAAATCTCACTGTCTACTTGGAATTGTTAAATTGCATTTCAAATTTCAAATTGATTTTTACTTGGTTTTTTTAATTTGAGTTTTCAAAACAAACTATTTTTGCTTTTGAAATTTACACTTTGATTTTAAAATTTATTATATGTTTGAAAAATTGATGTGATGGACTTAGCTTAGGCTTGACTCTTAGAACAGTATGAACCTATAGTTCTAGGTAGCCCGCATCTTACAAAGCACATTAGGTTAACTTATTTTTTATTGTAAAAATATAGAATGGTGTGAGATGCATATGATTTTGCCTGGACTTTAGAATGTGTATATTAGTGCATCATAGCAAGTTTGGACGTTAAATACAAAACTATAGTAATTAAGTTAAGTAGTCTCTCTTAGACAATAGCTAGCTGGACAACAAAACTTAACTTAACCAACCAAGTAAACATTACTATCTTTTGGATGGTTAGTTAGTAACTAATGGTTAGACATGTGATTAAGGACAACACTTTTGATTATCAATTTAAGGGTAGAATCTAAAATAATTTATCATTATTTTTGTGAAACTTGGTTTTGTAACTATCTTTTAAAAATGTATTTTGAAAAAAAATTGAAAATCTTTTAAACTTATTGTTCTGAAAAATTATCAAAAAAAATATTTTTCAAAAATCTTTTGAAAAATTCCTTTTGAAATGACTTAGATAATATTGTTGAAAAGCTACTTAAAAATATTTTCTTGAAAATATTACTTTAAAATGCATATCTTTAGAGTATTTAAACTCAAATTCACTTTCATTTTGTGAATTAATCCCTAAGACATGATAAAAAAGTTTACCTTGTAGTTAATAAGGAATCCTAAGTGAGTGTCAGGTTGAGAGGAAGCCCTATTCTAAAGATTTTTTTAAAGTTATTATTTTTTTCAATGTTACTTTGAAAGATAAAATGGTTTTGGAAATACATTACAGAAAATATTTCTTTCCTCAAAAGTGATTTAGAGATTTGAAAATATATTTTCAAAATAGCTTAAACATTTTTCCTTACTTTCAAAACTTCAAAGTTATTTTTTCTTAAATTTATTTTCTCTCCCTTAGAATTAAATCAAATGTCAACCTAATGAATTATTTCTTTTTCTTAGTCTCTATCTGCTGATCTTGGTTGAAAAAGAATATTTAATTTGCAAATTTTAAAATTTTGGAAATATTTTAATCATCTTAGATATTCATTTTTTTTCTTTAGAATTATTGCAAGTTGGGATGTTAAAATTTTAAGACTAAGTTTTTCATAGCATTTTTGATATGCATCACCTTATTCTCTATACTTAATCTCTTTTGTGTGATAATTATATTATTACTTTCTTGAATCATGATTGTACTATTACTTATTTCTTTTTATGAATGTCAAAGGGAGAGGAGTTAAGGCTTAAAAGCTAGAAAATTAAATACTTAAAACTAACCTTGATTTTAGAACATATTATTGCATCTTTTGTGTTTATTCTTGCTATTATTCTTGCTACTTTTTTAACTTTAACACAGGTTGTCATTGCATCAAAAATGGAGAGATTGTTGGTGCAGTTTGAACTAATGGTTAAATTCATGTTTTGATGAATGACGAACAGATTAAAGTTAGGATTGTGATTATTTAACCTTCTACCGAGTATGCAGGTTTGAAAAACTTAGAACCAAACACTAAGCTGAAGTCCATGGTGGTGGAGTCCTAACAAGAAGCCCAGTTGGGTCCATGAGGCCTGATAACTGACTGAAGTCCAAGTTAGTGGAGACTTGACAGGAAGTCCAGATAGGGTACTAGCAGGAAGTTCTGGCGGGTTAAGAGTTCAAATAGAATTGCATAAAGGTAAGTGAGGTAAGTCACTGGAGGAGCGAATTGCTGCGAGGACGAGTCCCCGTTGGGACTTTAGGCGTGGTCCAGCTTAGAACCTTTTCGGAGCTCTATGTTGAGACCTTTATTAGATCCTGGTCTTGGAAAAATAGAATCTATTTAATAATAAAATTATTTAGTCCATTGTATAGTTGTGCTAACCTTGTTTTGTAGGGTATTCTTTGCTTTGGGCTAACGTGGTTTTACAGGAGTGTTTCTACAAAATAAAGCGTCGGATGAACAGTGCCTGAGGCGCCTCAAGTGGCTGAGGGTGCCTCCACGCAGCCTTCGCTAAAGATGAGATCTCAGCGATCTGAGATGCCTTAGGTTAGATCCAAGGCACTTCAATTAGGAACTAAGACACCTTGAAGTGGATTTAAGGCATCTTCCAAAGGATAAGCAGCAAAGACGCCGGCTTCGGATCGAGGATAGCATTTGCTCAATCTGAGACGCCTTAGATGAGAATTGAGGCATCTCAGATGCCCTTTATAAGGGTTTGCTGCTGAGAGCTCAGGGCATCAATTATAATCACTTCTTGGTTCTATATTCAAATTTTCACGATCTTCTGCTTCCCTGTCTTCCTTCTGCGATCCTACTTCGACTCGACTATGTCCAACCTTGCCAGAAGATCGACGCTAACACACGAGCCAATCGACATTCTACTAAGGATTGGTGACGGAGTTTAATCTTTGTTTACTTGTACTTAATTCATACTAAGTAGGAAGTGTAGGGATGCGACACTTCCTACCCCTCTGTACTCAATCTTTCTACCGGGAGTTTACCGGTAGAGGATATTAGTGGATTGCCTGTCAGAAAGGTCCAAGAGACCTGGGCCTTGCAGTAGGAGTCACCGAAGGCTCCAAAGCAAATAAAACCGAATTGTGTTTGCATGCTTGTTTGCTTTTCATTATTTTCTGTTGCATTCACTCACATTTTATTAAATCTGAAAAAGTAATATTTTTAAAAGTCACGTGATTCACCCTCCCGCCCCACTCACGTGCAACGATCCTACAAATACCCCTCTACACCACCATGGCAGAGGATACTTCACTACATTACCATGGTGAGGGACACCTCACTATAGACATCTAGAGACCGCCACTCTGAATATAGATGCATCCTCCTATAGCTTGTGGAGGAGAGACGTGGATGGGCTCAGGAGCTGGATGTTGGACGGGATGCAGGACATCTGGAGGGGCACCCTGGCATCATGGATGGAGCCTTACCTAATGTCATCGACGAGAGAGTGTAGTGTGGTCTATGAGAGGTGGGGTGTAGAGAGCCAAGAGGAGAGGCCACAGCGGATGGAGTTGTGTATTAGAGCATGAGGACGATATGTGGGAGACTATATGAGATGAGAGGGAGGTATGAGTGGGGAGAGCCATGCAGTGTTGCATGAGGACGAGGATGGTATGGGAGAGGTTATATGTGATGTGATCAATGTTTGCAAAATCACGATCCTGAATCGTAGGATCATACGCACAAATCAATCCTAGATCGTACAAAATCGATTTTCATAGCAGGATCAATAAGATCGGATAGGATCAGATAGAATCAGACAGAATTGGAGTAGAATCGAAGCAGGATCTGTGAAAGTTTTAAGAGGTCATAACTTTTTGTTGGTGCAGGAAGCATCATATCGAACCTTATTTTGATATTGGCAAAGGATTCAAAGTTAAGTGTTATTTGTGATCTAATAAAGTTACTCAAGTGTGTAGGAAAGTCCTAGTTAAGCTAGGCATCGAAGACCTGGCAAAGGGCTGCTAGGCATCGAAGACCTGGCAAAGGGCTGCTAGGCACCTGGAGAAGGGCTGCTAGGCATCGAAGACCTGGCAAAGGGCTGTTGGGCACCTAGCGAAGGGCTGCTAGACATCGAAACCCTAAGACCTGGCGAAGGGCTGTTAGGCACCTGGCGAAGGGCTGCTGGGCAAAAGTCCAACCGGAGGAGCCGGTTGACAAAAAGGTAAACTCTCCTGAGAGGAGTACGTGAGGACGCGTTCCCCATCAAGGGAACAGTAAGCGTCGGTTCGATCTAGGGTTCCATTTGGGAGACCCAAAGTCAGAACCAAGACAGCTACGACTGTAAAAACTAACTAATATTCTTGCTTTGTTTGTTGTGGAACTAACCTTGGATGCAGGGACCGAAGGAGTGTGTTTCTGCAACTCAGAACACCCCAAAGGAGAGGGGCATGCAGCTGGGCTAGGCGCCCGGGAGGTCCCGAGCGCCCAAGGTCAAAGCCAAACAAGCAGTAAGCAAGAATCGCTTCGAAACAACACTGGGCTAGGCGCCCGGGAGGTCCCGGGCGCCCAAGGTCAAAGCCAAAGATGAGTCGAAGCAAAATCAGCCACGAAGCCAGCGGACCCAGTCAAGCTGGGCGCCCGAGAGGTCCCGGGCGCCCCAGTTAGCTCCAGAGCCGATTCGAAGGGGATAAGCGCTGACCAAGCTTCGGATAGAGGTTCTCGGATCCGAAAGCACGTGTCAGGCGCCCCCGACGTCCCAGGCGCCCCCAGGAGCACTATAAAAGGGGCTCGACCCCAACGCTTCAATACAACAATTTTTCAACGCCTCTAAACTTTTCGTTCAAGCGCGCTGCTCCGGCAAACTCCGTTCTCGACATTCTAGCGCCGACGACGACCCTCTGCTCAGAAGTACGATCCACACCGGGCGTCGGTAACGAAAAGTGTACTTGTTTATTTACTGCACTACTATTGTACCAAATTCTGTAAATCTTTGAGCTACTATAGAATTGTCCGCAGTAAACGGTTAAGGAACGTGCGCCTTGGAGAAGGAGCCGACCGCGACTCCGAACCAAGTAAAAATATTTGTGTTCCTTGTGTTTGTTTTTAATTCCGCTGCGTACCTTCTCTTAATCATATCCGAAAAAGTTTTCACAATATTCACCCCCCCTCTATCGTGTTTCTCGATCCAACACTTTTGACTTGGATTGAACCACGAGACCTATAATATATCAAATCGAGACTCGTTCAAAGGTCTATAGTTAGTTTTAAGGTTGAATCCCAAAAGTTATTATTTAAACCCATTTCAAAGGCTTAGAAGATTTTTAATCTTTTTATTATTATTGTTTTTCGTCTTTTACAGAGTTAAGATTAGAATTTTAAAATTATTTAAATATCTATTTAATTAATTTTTAGTTAATTTTTTATCAATAATATTCTATCATATCTTTTTCCTAAAATGATGAGTTTTTGGATCATTGGATGTATATTATCTCATAGGTTGGTCATTAAATTGGATCATCTTGTAATCAATGAAATATTCTTAAGGTTGAGCATGATTATTATCATTATAGTGTTAATAAAAATTCTATATTCTTTCATTTTAAGAGTTTTTGTTAGGATCGTATGATTTTACGATCCAATCCCGACCGATTCAATCCTAATCCCAAATCGATTCTGCATAAGATCGCGATTCTATGAACTATAGATGTAATTATGTATAGGTGAATAGATCTGCCTTGGAATGATCTATCTAGTCTGCAGTAAACGACTAGCAGTAAAGATATGTCAAATCCGTTTATAACTGGAGCTTTGCCAAAAAGCCCATGAGGTTGAATAGGCCCACCATAAAGGCCTATCTAGTTCGTAGCAAACGGCTCACGATAAGGGCATCACAAATCCATTTATACTTAGGGCTTTGCCAAAAAGCCTATGAAGGTGAATAGATCCACCATAAGGGTCTATCTAGTCCGCAGCAAACGGCTCACGGTAAGGACATCACAAATCCATTTATGATTGGGGCTTTGCCAAAAAGCCTATGAGAGTGAATAGGTTCACCACAAAGGCCTATCTAGTCCGTATTAAACGGCTCACGGTAAGGATATCAAAAATCTATGTATGGCTGGGACTTTTCCAAAAAACCTATGAGGCTGAATAGACCCACCATGAAGGCCTATTTAGTCCGTAGCAAATGACTCGCAATAAAAACACATCAAATCCGTTAATAGTTGGTCATTTGCTAAAAGTGACTCCATGAGGTATGAAGGTGACACTGACCAATCCTAGCCTCGTGACACTGGTGGAGGCTCATAGAGAGGATTTGGAGCTGCCAATAGCTCACGAATACAAGATAGAAACACACAACACGGAGACAACATGGAGGTTGATGAAGCACCCGTTGATACAGGTTGCAGGACGAAGTATGGACAATGATGCGGATGAGGCATGTACAACATGGACAGTGGTCGCTGGCGGTGTTGGTTGATATCTCATCTTTGCTATTTCGTACGAAGGACGAGCAGGCAACCAACATGCGCCGCAGAGAAAGCGAGAGATGGTACACGAGTAAGCACATGTACGCTACTGTGGTTTCCCTTCCAGACCTAACAGTCTGTCAAACATGATACAAGGGACTCCATGGTTATTTTTGTATGATTATGCACATTTTGATGATATATATTTACCTTTTCATTACAAAAAATGTACCTATCAAAATGTATACCCTTACAGCTCATAACGCAATGACCACATGGAGACCAAGATGCCAATGAAATAAACTGCGCGAGGTTCTCCGCTAAGAAAAGAAACTCTAAATCTATCACCATGATAAAATATATAACCTCTCAACTCACAAAACAAGACAAAATGTATACCCTCCCATCTCACATCCCCAAAATTTATAACTTCACAACTTATGACCCTACACCCTGAAACTCAAAATGCATACCCTCTCACTCCCTCAATCTAAGCTGAGCATTAGCTCAAAAGGAATGACATGCATCCACCTAGGTGGTGGGTGAATGACGAGACGGAGGATAATGTGACAAATCACTACCCGAGTACAGACTGCGCTACACCCCTAGGGGCATGAGAGGGAGGATAATCTAGCAAAAGGTGATAACTCTCACCCCGAGACTCTTCCAGGACTGTCTCATGCGATCTAGAAAGGAGATAAATCATGACTGGCTTCGCTCAACACAACAACCCTTTGTATAAGGGGACAAGCATACTAGCGAGGCATTGCACACACATTGAAAATTGATTCCATTACCTAATACAACAACTCCACAAGCAAGTATCAACCCCTATCAACACATAGGGGTGCATGAGAGAGAGGCTAATTAAACGAGATTTTTTTAACCTCGGACGACTAGCCCGGCCTCACGGACGTTTCCCACCGGCCGCCAGGTAAATCGGAAGCGTTTGCAGTGGGCGGTCTAAAGCCCAGCATCCCAGGGTTCGCGTCCCATTTGGAAGAATGAGAGAGAGGATAATGGCATCACTACATTTGGAGAGAGAGAGAGAGAGAGAGAGAAAGTATTGGAGTGTGAGGTAGATAAGAAAGAGGGAGAATTGCATTTTACTATGTATGACTAGGGGTGAGCAAAAATTCGAAAAACCTGAATTAATCAAACCGAACCGACCGAATTCTAAAATTTGGTTCGGTTAATTCGGTTTTCGATTTTTTTTTTCAATTTTTGGTTAATTCGGTTCAATTTTCGATTTTGAATTTTGTAATTCGATTAAACCGAACAAGAATATTAATTTAATTATTTTTATTTAAAAATATAATTAAATTAAATAAAATCTTGTTTTTTATTAAAATCGAATAAAATTTTAAAATTTCGATTAAATTCGTTAATTCGGTTTTTAACCGAATTAACCGATATTTTATCGGTTCGGTTTTCTCGATTTTTATTAAGAAAATCAGTCGGTTCGATTATTTTTTGAAAAATATCGATTTATTCGATTTTCGATCTATTCAGTTCAGTTCGATTTTAACCGAATACTCACCCTATCAGTATGACTAGAGATAGGGTTTGAAGAGAGAGAGAGAGCACGCATAATGTTTGGGATGAAGAACCAAATTTGTGCAATGGAAGTTGTGGGAGAAATCATTGAGTGGGAGAGGAATAAACACTAGCTCAAGCATTGTTCCACTTTAGTTGTCATTTGCGATAGCCTTAATTCTAATCATCGATGATGATTAAAAGAAATTCGCAATGGATATCATCCATCTTGATGGCGCTATTCAGAAAGAAAAAATACACGATAAAAAAATTGAGGGTGCTTTTATAAATTTAGTTATTTTTGTTAACATCTGACCATCCATTAAATGTGACCGAAACCACAGCAGGAACCTGATTTAATCAATAACCCCTCAATCATCTAGAACAGAGCCCAGCCCAGAATACACACATTTTAGTTCGGCCATGGAAGTCTTGCCATTCTGAGCTTAAGTTTCGTAGTGAACCAATTTAAATTTAGTGAAGTACTATGTTGTAGATGAAGCAGCGAAATTTAAGAAATTCAATAGTCTAATGTACCGGCAATCTTAAGTTTTTACAAATATACATTTCCAGGATTCATTATGATGTTTATGCTCATCAAAGATCTACATTGAACATAAAAGAAGACAATGCTGACAAAAGAACGGAGAAAATCTTTACCTTTACAACGCTTTTCGACTCTTCTGTTGATACAAGATGCCAAGTCTCCATCAAGGTCATATTCTCTCATAATCGAGTTTCTCCGACTGCCAATCAAGAGGAACAACAAACAAATGAAAATGAAACAGGATTTATGACTTCAACCGCCTGAGCCTTGTTCAGTCGCAGTGTTGATTTCTTAAACAGTTCGAAACAAGCATAAATCTTCAGTAGCAATTCCAGATACGAGTACCTTGATCAGCATGTATGTAGGTAGCCATGCTGGTGCAGTGGGAATGCCAACCCAAGCAACCTGTGGTACACCGAAGGTTGCATTAGCCTAATTTTCCACTTGTTTCTTCTTAAGTTAGAGGCCCGAAAGAAAAGAGAAAAGATCGCTCCAAGTTCAGCCAAGTGGTCAACCTTAGCTTACTGCTGATAAAAGAAATACATATAAATTATAATATATATGATAGTAACCTACCACTGATACTAAATTTTTTAAGATGTTCACAAGATGCAACCATATATGTGATTTATCCATATCCTAATAGATACGACCATAAAGTGAACCTTAACAAAAACAAGTTAGTGTGAATAGTTTATATCCAACCGTATAAAAAAGATATGCTGATGTTTTTCTTCAAAATCCTTATTTACAGTCATTATAGATATAGTCCATCTCCAAACAAAGCCAGAGAAGTACAAATGTAAATCTAGAATTCCATATCTAAAGCAGAAATTTGATAATTTGTCGCAAGAAGAAATCAACCATATCCCAAAAAGCCATTGATACTTTAGGAAAAGAACACTCGAGTAGCAATGTTAAAGTTAATAATATGTTCTGGTTAGATCAGAACTGATAGTAAAGTTTACTAGTTACTCGCTGGCTTGGACCTCGATTGGAGAAGTTCATAGCATCTCTGTAGCTTCCATTTGTTTTTCCCTTGACCTGAATTTATAAGTTTTAAAAATATTGTCCTTGGCACCCTTTTAAGAGTGGCGCCCATCCGATGGAAGAGCTCCATGTGGCCAGGGTGTCTAGTTGGATCTAACAAACCACTACAGCGAACTCTAGTTGTTTGTCCAAGTTGACTATACAAATGGTTTTTCCTTAATAGTTACACCAAGGTCACACAGATTATGCCCTTTTTCACAATACTGATTTTCATAGTAAGCGTGTAGTAACATCTCAACAATGTACGAGTTAAATGAGTAATTTTATCAAGAGAAATGATTTGCACAGTGAAAGTGAATATCTCAGTGAAAATTTTGATCATCAATCGGCAGCACGTCCGATGTCTAATCGCCAATCGGACATCATCGGCGGCCTCCGATCGCCGCCTCGAATCAAACTATACCTTGGAGAGATGGTGAACCCGTCGGGATCACCGGCAATGGTGAACCCGTCGGGATTGACGATAAATGATGTGAGATCGTAATTGCGGCGATCCCCGACAGATTCACTGTGTCCCCCAGGGTATAGTTTGATTCGGGACGGCAGCCGGAGGCCGCCGACAGTGTCCGATCGACAATTGGGCATCGGACGTGTCGCCGATTAATGGTCAAAGTTTTCACTGAGGTATTTACTTTCACTGTGCGTATCATTGCTATTTTATCAATAGAATTACTTCCCCTTGTATTAAGCTTTAGAAGCATTTTCACAGAATTTGGTAGAAAACATCCCATCATTACCATCTGTGAGTTGTCTGCCCATTAATTATCTTTCCTTTCTCACAGTAAAACCCTTCCTATAGATAATAGTGTCTTGTTTTAAAAAACCTTTTAATCACCTTTTACCACAAAAGTGCTTTACTTGTCTCTTCTACTCTTCTACAACTCAGATCATCTCCACGTTCATAGGTGTTTTCCTTCAACCTTGTCTAATAATTTGTTGAATTCTAGTTCCTCAACTAATCTCCTATAAATAATAGTCCATACACGCGTCCTCAAATGTATCCTACTAAAACCACCTCTTATAATTTGCTCAAATCAATTATAACTTCCTTGATCGAATTGGGTTTACCTCAGTTGAATTACTTTCTCATCCTATCTTGAACCCTATCTCGGCCAATTTCAACTTAACTTGATTGAATTTCTCTTTTTTCACTTCTATCAATTTAGGTTTAATGGATAGAACCGCAAACCATTTGTATTTATGTTCCTCACATGGTTCGATCACAAGAGAAGGGATTCACTTAGAAAAAAAATTATCTCAACATCTATAAATAAAGCCAAGCTTCAAAGATAATGATAGACTCCAATTTCTTCCCAACCCATTATCATTTATCTATTAAACAATTTAAGGGTAAGCGCCAACCAATTCTCCCCAAACTTTGAGTGTCAGTTGTATTTTTAGTCAAATCTTTTGCTTTAGGTATTGAAATGAAGGTCAGTGTGCCATGGATATTGGGTTTTCTTTTGCATAGGGTCCCTTACTCATACCCCTGAATTCACTTTAGTAGCCGATACCTTATTGAGGGGAGCTCTTCCCATGATCCATATTGTGCCCCACTTCCAAACTCTAGGGTCGCAACCCATAGTGCCATCTCTGAAGACCAAGCTCCACATTAAACAATCCTTACATTGAACTCTCACGTAGACTCTTTTTGCTGATGTTCAGCCACTTGAGGTCAAATCCCTCTTCACATGAAGAGATCGACGAATCAGGTGGACACAAAAGTGCATTGCTCCCTAACCTAAGAGGACAAAAGATTTTAATTTCTCTAAATCTACACTAAATCCTCAAGTATATCCTCCATTGGGGACTCAAAAAATGCCTTAATGATCCGACGTTGAGATATGAAGTGTTCCTCACCACATGGTCAATGAGATCTCCAAAATTTCTTTCACAAGCCTAAAGTCTGCTTTAGGAAATGGGATAACAAAGACATTAGCTACGATGAGTCATCACAAAGTTCTTAACTTGGAACTATCTCCGCTATCAAGCTTCCTAATCTGTCAGCTCACCTCAATAGCATGATATTACCAAGGTTTGCCAATGTTAGCATTGGACGTCGGTATAGTGACTTCTGATTTGGCTTTTTTGATTGAGAAAAGGGAAATAAGCATAGGACTTTAAGGTTTTCAATGGGTGAGGAAGAGAAAGTTTAAGGTTTATGTCAGTTGAAAATCTAAAACCTATTGATCACAGAGAGAGAACAATTTGATATTGTAGTAGCTACACTTAGAGAGAACTAATAATTTATATCAAGAACTAAACTATAACACCCTATAACAAAATCCTTCCATGTAACTAAACCTATTTAACATACCATTATAACTCTACACCGACAATACTAATCCTAAAAATTATAATCTAATTTTATTATTTATTGATTTTATATATGATTTCTCACTTACTAGTAGTCTAATAACAATATAGAAATAATCTTGTATCCAGTGTTTGAAGTGTCGTGTCGCGCCGCCCGAAACCATCAATATTTACCATTCCGGTAGGGAGCGAAACTGGCACAGCAACGAAACGTGGTGTCGCACGATGCCTCCGTCGGAGGTGTCGCGCAAACATCCATCGCCTATTTTTTTAATATTTAATTAATTAATAGAATTCCCTACTAAAATGTGATATTTTAAAGAGGTTTTCATATACCCTAATTAAATTATCCTAATAAAATATATTTAAAATTAAAAAAATAATTAATTTTATTAATTTTTATTATGAAAATTGTTTTTTATTATTTTAAATTTTATTTTAAAATTCTAAAAATTCTTTAAAAAATTCTAATAAATTAGATTTATATTCTAATGATTTTTTATTATTTTATATTTTTTACCTTTTAATTGATATTCTGAATTTTTTTTACAATTTTAAATATATATTATTTAAATTAAAAAAAAATTAAATGAATAAATAATTAATTTATATAGTTATGATGTATCAATTTTAATTTGAATTATTGATACATTAATTTTTTTTAAAGAAAATTATATTTAATCATTTTTCTCATAATATTAAATTGTTCAATAATTGAAAATTTATATAAAATCAATATATTTTTAAATTATACACAATAAACATATTTATCTAATAATTACTATATATAAATAAAAAATACCGAAACTGTATCGATACGGTACGATACGATACCGAAACTATATCGTTCCGATCAGGGACTAAAATCTCGGCACGGGTCGAGATTTTAAACCTTGCTTGTATAATTCAATAATTTTAAAGAATAAAATAAACATGGTTTTACTAATTTGATAATAATATAATGTTATTGATAGAATGCTAATATATTGCATGAAATTAGTATGCAGATATATTGCATATTTTGATTAAAATTATCCATCATTTATCATGCAATATTTATAATCCATTATTTAGTTTAACATAATATGAATCCTTTTATGATTGAACATCTTTGGTTATCTCACACATGAAATTATTTTATCTTATTTTAATCTTTCCTATCTATTCTAATTTTGCCAACCTTGCCATTTCCATAATAGGTATTTAAATTTTTAACCATTTGATCCCCAAATCCATAGCAATATTGTTTTTGAGTTTTGACAACCATGCTCAAAAACAAATGAGGACTAAAAAGGATACTCAACATCTGTAATTTTACCGTCAAAAGCACTCCAAGATTGTCCCAACCCTTTTAGTGGCCTATCCTTTCCTAGATTTACTTGGGATCCATCAAAACAGTTTTGTTGCCTAAAATCTATACTTAAGATAATCATTTCAAAACGTGATTGTTAGTTAGACTCTCCTATCTCAACAAATAATGAGAAAAAGATTCCACGAAAGCAATGCAATACAAACAAGCACTGTTATTACATTCAGCTAGTAGCTAATACATGCATAGTTAAGCTTTCTAGCAATTGGGTCATGAACATCGGGGTAGGTGTATTTTGTAAGTTCCAAATGAACCTAAATGGAAACAAGTTCCATGATTTCTCAAATAAGTAAGACATACAGAATAAGTTGTAATCTGTAGTAGTAGTTAAATAGAATAGACAAAACTAAATTCTGCAATACAACATAGAATCCGGTGACAAAATAAGTTTAAACCATTAAAAACATGAGAAGGAATCATTTTAGTAAAGAAGCAAGTATGTATGACTATCTTCTAATAATGAATAAAGAAATGAGATGAGAAATTGGGGCCACCTACAAGAGCATATTCTCCGGTCTCAAAAATTCGCAAGTCCAGAACCTGTAGGTATATAGGAAAGAACAAAAAGAAAAGGAAAAAAAAATAGGAAAAAGAAAGGAGATTAGCAATAAATAAAGAAAAGAAGCAATTAACAGACATTAATGACACAACTTAAAGCTTCCGACAAGAGGAAATAAGTATATAAAAGATGGCAAAATCAACCAACAAGTGTAGTGAATGAAAGGCACCTCCCCACGGTCTTCATATATGTAATCCAACCCTTTGTAATAAGGAGGATGGTCAACGGATAGATACTAAAATGGAAAATAAATGCCAATTAATGACATGACATAAAGCATAAGCATGTAACGTAGAGAACAAGATAAACTATATGTGAAACAAGTTAGCTGGAAATCGCTATTAATGAAATTCTCACAACTGAAATCACAACGATTGCAACAACAACCAATCTTTATCCTACTAGGTGGGGCACTAATAAATTCAATACCCAAACAAGTGAGTTTAATCCATTTTTGTTAAAAGGCTTGAGTACACAAGGAAAGCAAAGAAAGCTCTGTTTAATCTAATTAAAAGTAATTTGCAATCAGAATAATACTAGTGTTGTAATTTTACTTAAAATTCAATGATGGGATATAAAGATTCATGCCTTGTTATTGCAGTGGTAAGATTTGAACCAAAAACATAATCAATGTTGAATTGAGGCAAGTCTCAACATCAACCAGGTGCATGAGATACTGGCACAAAATAAGCAATGCACTCATGTTTTAGAAGATATTTGATACATTTATGATTGTTTTAGATTGGTGTTTTCCATGAAGTTCACAACTTAAAAGGATATTGGAAATAAAAGTACAAATAACACCGATTAAACTATCATTTTGTGATAGACATTTGACCTCATGTTGATATTAATTACATAATAAAAGTAAATATTCCAACCAAGTAGGGAAGTGCATTCATAGCCTCAAGAATGCAATTATGATAATTTAACATCACTAAAGTGTTGATTAAAAAATTTAAAATCAGAAATTTGCATTATTAGATTCATAACGGATCTCTCTTGACTTCCATCAGATACAACAATGCAATGAATCAAGAGGCTTGGATAATCCACTATATGTGAAATGTCCAAAGGCTCTACCAACGAATGTTACTCCGTAAAGTTGTGTACTTCATGTCAAAATTAAGGGAAAAGGGTAAAAGGGCAGAACCATAGAGGCTTCTAGATATTTGTTCCACCCATGACACCTTTAAATAAATAGGAACTAAAAGAGGTGTTGGAGATTTCGTCTCCTTTGACATTTATGCACCTAAATGTTTTGATGAATTGGGAAAAGCGTTTAAGTTAGGTTTGTGATTATATATTATATGTGTATTAAATTGTGCAATACTACCATGCATACAATTTGACTTGGCATGGCCAAGGTGTTTGATAACTTGATGGCTCAAGGTCCATGGAGATCAGAGAAGGATGACATGGGCATCTGAGGGACAACAGAACGAGATTCATGGAGATCGAAGAAGGATGGCGGGGGAATCCTAGGGATCGTAGGACATGGTGCATTGAAGCATAACAAAACCGAGGAGGTGAACTAAGTAAGCGAAGGCATAAAGGATGACATGAGGAATGAATTGAGGGCTTGGTGCATTCAAGGAACAAGTAGATTAACAAGAGATCTCAATGCTTGGAAAGAATCCATGAGAGATGTGAGCGGAGGGTAATGGGTAGATAACTTAGGCAGACTCAACCATAGATGAGATCAAAGTCATAGTAGTTAGTTGATTGTGTTAAGATCCAGTCAACTGGTGGCTAAGAAAATCACATTATAAGTGTTTTGGGATTTATGTTTTGAAGTCAATTGGTGGACAAGAAAATCAATACCCTTCCGAGTTTGTGGTTTTCTAGGTTACTAGTAATTAGGGATTAATAGTTAAGTATCTCATGTTGGTCGATTTGGAGTATTATGGATTAGAGCTAGAGCAGTCAACTTAACTGATGACTTGGACTATTTGGCAGTAGATTGTTTAGTCAGCTAATGTTCGTTTGGCTGAGAACTGAATGTATTCTAGTCAACTGAAGTAGTTAACTCAACACAGACTATGTTAGGTTTCAATCTATTGATACAACAATGATTGATTCAAACGGAGCCAAAGAGAGAAGCAGCAGCCTTAGGATTTGGATAAGATATAAATCAATGATGGATGATCAATAGTCAACCACCAATGGTTGTCACATCAATATAATGACAAATTCAAGAAGAAGGCTATAAAAGAAGCTTAAGGGGCTACAAAATTAAACAACAATCAACTACTACCAATGTCCATAATCTGCCTCCACAAATGCTTCAAATGTATTATTTTTCTTCTCATTTATATTTCTTGTATTTGCTGAACTGCAAGAGATTTTTGCACTATCGGTTCCATCAAGGAGAAAATATAGACGTGTTCTTGGGTATGATCCACCTATCATAGGTCGTGTACTAAGAGTATGGGGCTGCCAAACCACAATAAATTATTGTGCACTCTGGTTTAATATTCTGTGTTTTTTTTTTGTTTCTCCTATAAATTTTTTGAGAACACTAACATTGCAAGAAAGCGGTATTCTACCACGCTGATCGAACAAGAGGTATTTATGAAAATCCTGTCCATTGCAATTTTAAAAAATATACATCTAAAACTATCAAAGTTCCTTTTTTCAATACTTTTAAGCTCCTTGGACTGACGCTAAGATAAGATATGTTATTTGCTACTGTTCTATGGATTCTTGGGTTCATTTTCCTGAGTGATTTAAACAAATGAAGCAATTAGTAAATTTTAGAAAAGAAAACATGAAACTAGTGTTGATGTTGTGAGCATAGAATAAAGCTCTCTATATTCAAGAGAAGGGACAAAAAAGTAACATAGAATAATAAGAATAAGAAAATCCATTGTCCCCAAACTACAAAGATTGGCATCTTGTGCTTTTATTCCATAATATGTATTTCTGATATGATTTTTGAAAAAAAAAATTAATGAAATCTTTTTATATGATTTCTAATATCCATTGTCATAGCAGAGAAACTCTTTTAATAACAAAAAAAATTAAAAATAGGATAGAAGGGGAGCCTTGGTGCAACCATAAATTTGTTGTCATGTGACATTGAGGTCACAAGTTCAAGTCGTTAAAACATCCTCCTGCAAAAATACAAGATAAGGTTGCGTACAATAATCCCAATGTGGTCCGACCTTCGCCGAGACCCGCATTAGCCAGAGCTTAGTACATAGAAATCCAAATAAGTAACAGAATGTCACTACTGTATTATCAAAGGTAAAAAAAACAAACACAATTATGAATACAAATACAAAAAAAATGGCTAGAAAATAATGAATAGGATGCAAATATATTGGTTGTCTTAGTGTACAATTAAAATAGCAAAAGATACAAATACTTGTTGTGGCTAGATAGTTGGTCAGAACACCACTATCATTCGGCATGAGACTCACACACTTATATACCATTTTTCCTTATTCCATAGAATATGCAAACCTAGATAATGACTAGCAAGTGTGGAATCACTAAGACAAGCAAGTGTGGAATCACCAAACTACTAATTCACTCCATGGGTTAATGACAAGCTTAAGACATAGGATCATGCTTTACTTAAATCAAATTTAAGTCACTTCGCAAGCACTTGTACCTTAGAATATTCATCACATGAAAGAAGATAATACGTTGTAAGAAAACGGATAATATGATAGAGGAAGGGTGTATATAAGGATACTCTTACATTGATGCTACTTAGGTACTTCTCTTTGTCCACTCTTACAATCTGTCCCTTTTTCACTGGATAAAGAAGGCGGTAATAAGCACCAAGCTGATTTCACTATCCCATAAATGAAGCAGAATTTTAGCTACTTTTAAATAAAATAACGTGCGCATCCATTTTCTCTAAAAACAATGTTGCAACAAACACAAATATACTTTCTAAACAAAATAAAAAGAGAAATAGTTGTAATTCATATTTCATAGTATGGCTATCTGGAAAGTAAACATGAAACAGATTGATGTTGTGATGATAAAATGCAGTGTAGTTGTAGTGGGTCTGTACAGGTTGTTGTGGACTCTAGCTCTGTAGCTATAGTAGTAGTGATTTCTCAATAAAGAGAGAAGCATACATTGGAAAAAAAATCAATCAATATTCAATATCAGTCTCCTCCCAACGAATATTTCAGATGGCTGAGATCTCTTTAGACAATGTGTGTACAATCAATATGGGTTGAATAAATGAGGGGAAAAAATGATTAACGATGTTGGATAATGTTGAACCTCAGACGACTGGCCCGGCCCCATGGATGTTTCTCACCAGCCGCCAGGGTAAATCAGGAAGTGCTCGCGGCAGGCGGTCCAGAACCCACCGTCCCATTTGGAGAAAAAATTCTTGCAAAATACACCGTAGCTGGGGATCAAACCGCAGATGCCTGGGATGACAACTAGTCGCCCTTCCGCTGTACCATAGCCTCGGGGGCGGGTTGAATAAATGAGAGCACCTTGAGGAACTTGGTAGATAAATCTTCATAAAGTGCATCCAATTATCTCATTACTGTGCATCAACATCCATGAACTCAATCACAAATAAGGTTGTTGACAATTCAGTTTCACAAGAAGAGGCCATTGTTGATAGATCGCTTGCGTTTGCTAGAGGGGGGGTGAATAGCAAATTTCGAACCCCTTTTCTTCCTACACGGTTAGTTGCACAGCGGAATATACAATAAAAACAATAAGACAAAAACTAATCAATGCTAACACGGAAGATTTACTTGGTATCCACCCCGGACGGGTGACTAATCCAAGAATCCGTCGGTGGATCACTCCCCGGATAACCTCCGGCTAACTCTGTCGCTCCTTGTGGGTGGAGAAACCTCGCCACAGCACCTTGACACGACCTGAGTACAAAGACTACTATCTTGCCTTTAACCAAGACAAGATTCGTCAAGAATCTCAGCCACCACGAAGTCCTCTTTAAATAGGACTCGGGCTGAAACCCTCGCCACCAGTCGACTGCTCTCAGGGCAGTCGACTGGTGCCACTGAAATTCGACCGTTGCAACCCCAACGTTCGAATTCTCAGCCACCTACCAGTCGACTGCTCCCAGGGCAGTCGACTGGTCCCTAGCTGAAACCCTTCCCGAGTACATTCACACAGCACTCGTACCCTCACGACTCGACTGACTTCTCATCCGCAGTCTCGACTATTGCCTTCGCGCCCTCTTCATCTTCGGCTCCCGTCCCTCGGATGCACGCAAGCCTCCAGCTTGCCTCCATGCCATCCTTCACGCATGCCTCGAAGTCCGCGCCCATCAGCTCATCGTCCCTGCTCTCCAAGGTCCCTCAGGTGCACACAAGCCTCCAGCTTGTCTCCATGCCACCCTTCACCGTACCGAGGTCGTCCAGTTAAGTCCATATGTGTAACCTGTACAACCTGCACACTCAACATACACATATAAGAACACAAGGGTAAACCTAACTTAAACCCTTTGCCCAAACATCAAAACACTTGGTCACTCCGGACCACAGATTGCCTCAACAATTGTTACTTGTTCATGAACTGTCTACTATTGCATCAGCCCAATAGCCTGTCTACTATTGCATCACCTCCCTCATCAGAGTGGGTAGTACACAAACCATAATAAGCAATAAAATAAGATTTAAATGAAGCAAAGAATCCACCTAGGCAATGTTGTAGGATAAATGAGGGATAAAAGTGGCAGTAGTGTAGACCTAACTAAGGTTGTGTTTCCTACAAGAGAAAGAAAGAAAGAAAGGGGAAAAAAATGGGGAGGGGAGACAATAATTAGATATTTCTTTAGAAGTAAAATGGGCCTGAGAAAGAAAAGGAGGAGAAATTTTCCTTTTACTTTAGCTAAAAGTTTGTGCAATCAAAGTAGGTGAAAAGTATCATTGTAGCCGCTTTGGTTGCCCTCATTGTCACCTTTGGTCCTTCGCCTTCAACTATGATCCCACCTATTCCTTCCAATCATTATCCAATCTCTAAGTTCGAAAAAAAAGAAATATAATAGAAAAAATATCTCTCTCCTTATCCCTATAAGGACAAAACAAGAAAATACCATTTTTCTCTTCTCTTTAGTTTTTTCTCAAACCTACTTTCTTTTTTTAACTTCTCTTTTCTCTCCTTAGGAAATCCAGAATAATAGAAGCAATAATTCATATCCATGTCAATGGTCCTACCCCTTGAACTCTTTCATAAGATGAAGATGAAGCGTGTAATCACTAGTATACTCACAAAAGCGACATGAAAAAGTGACATGAAATCACAGAAGAGTTGAGAGTTCATTTCTCTCATGTAAACACTAGTATACTCAAATCATTGGCTCAAGGAAATCAACCTATTAGCTCGATTTTAATGTACATTTGCAAGCATATGCAATCGACTCACCATGGCTTACATGCGTGTATTTACATACAAATGTTGCTATTCATAAAAAGAATTATTTGATATTGGTTGCAGCTAAAAAATATAATTCAAATAATTTTTAACACTAAATGAAAAAGTAATTCCCTCAACATCATAATATAAAAATCTAAAATTTAACACTTACCAATAAGAATAATATGTTGTGCTTATGTTTTAAAACAAAACCACAATTGACATAAAAGTTACTTTTCTTCTTCACGAAGTTTAATCGCCATTGATTTTTATAATAGTGATATTCCACCATATGCTCTTCATCTAAGATGTTAGGCCCCTTTGACAAGGATCGCGTAATGGGACGGTGCACGGGCTGGTCAGCGGGATCAATCTTCGTCTTCTTGGTTTTACGACCTTGACGGCCTATGGTGGTAGGGATAGTTTGAGGCTCGTGGGAGAAATAGAGAACCTCTCGATCTAGGGATTTTTGTTTGTAAGCTCAATCATAAATTTTATTGCATTCTTTCAGTCAATTAAATACAACTCACGTTTCTTCCTGACGAAGGAAGAAATCAACCCTAAATAGGAAACTATTAATTTTTCTTCCTGACTAAGGAAGAAATAATTTTTCTTCTTGACTAAGGAAGAAATAACTTTCCTTCCTGACTAAGGAAGAAATAACCCGACTTTTCTTCCTGGTGAAGGAAGCTTTATTTCTTGCTAAAAATAAAAGATACTTGACTCAATAATAAAAAACCAATTACTGTCACTGGATCAATCCACCATTCTTTCCAAATCGGCCATGTGTATATCTCTTGTATTTGATGGGCTCTAGATTTTCTTTTGTTGCATGGGCTCGGTCCCTAACATTACTCCCTCCCTGAGAAACGGGTTTGTCCGCAAACACGAAGGACGGGTAACGTTCCATGAAAGTCACTGCGTCTTCCCATGAAGCCTCCGCAGGGGATAAGCCCTCCCAATGAACTAGAATTTGGGAGCGTCCACGGTGAGAGCGATAGTCGAGAACAGCCAGAGGAGAAGGAATATAATCTTCCTGATGTATGGGTGGAAGAGAGGGGAAGCTCGGAATGCTGCCGTGATATTTCTTCAAAGAGGACACATGAAAAATCGGGTGGAGCTTTGCGTGGTCTGGCAATTGGAGTTTGTAAGCAACGTCACCCACGCGGTCGATGATTTTAAAAGGCCCATAAAAGCGAGGAGAAAGTTTTGACCGGTTCTTAGATGCCAAACTCACTTGTCGATAAGGCTGAAGTTTTAACAATACCATATCTCCTATCTTAAATTGAACGTCACGGTGAGAAGAATCATATTGAAGTTTCATGCGATTCTGGGCATCAAGAAGGTGCTCTCGTAGATTTTTCAGAAGTTGTTCCCGCGTATGTAGCTCCTGATCTACAGATTCAATACGAGCAGTACCGGCCAAATATGACAATAGGCGTGGAGGTGATCGCCCATACACGACCTCGAAGGGTGTGGCCTTGAGGGACGTGTGATAGCTTGTATTGTAGCAAAATTCTACCCAAGAGATCCAATATACCCATTTCTTTGGAAATTCTCCTGTGAAGCAACGCAAATACATCTCGATGACCCGGTTCACAGCTTCTGTTTGGCCATCTGATTGCGGATGGTAAGCTGATGAGAAACATAGTTGTGTCCCACTAAGTCGAAATAGCTCCTTCCAGAAAGAACTAGTGAAGGTTGCATCACGATCGCTGACGATGGTTTCTGGAAGACCGTGAAGCTTAAAAATGTTATCAAAGAAAATCCGAGCCACCTTCACAGCCGTGTATGGATGTGATAAAGGGATGAAATGGGCATACTTAGAGAAGCGATCCACGACCACAAATAATACAGCTTTACCTTGAGATAAAGGCAACCCGTCAATAAAATCCTATGGAAATGTCCGACCACACTTGGTGAGGTACCGGCAAGGGTTGTAGTAATCCGGCGGGTTTCAAATGCTCCACTTTGTTGCGTTGGCAGATGGGACATTCACGCACAAACGTGTGAACGTGGTGTTTCATCCCGGGCCAATAGAAATCTCGTGTAATTCGATATAATGTCTTCTGATAGCCTTCGTGAAACTCATCATGTATCATGGCTAGTATTCGAGCAGTGAGAGGAGACGCAGCAGGGAGATAGATTTACCTTTGAAGAATAACAACCCTTCTTTGTATTCGAAGCGACCTTCGCCTTGCTGTGATCCTTGAATAAGGTGCTAAATTTCTGGGAAAGAAGAGTATTCAGATCTGATCTCCTCTGTTAACTTCAATTTAGGCATGGAGATGGCTGTTAATTGTCCATCCTTGTCATCACGACGAGAAAGTGCATCTGCTGCCACATTGTTCCGGCCTGCCCGATATTCGATGAGAAAATCAAACCCCAGAAGTTTACTAATCCAGTGTTGTTGAGGCGAGGTGGTAATCCGCTGTTCCAATAAAAATTTCAAACTATAATGGTCGGTCCGGACCACGAACTTGTGTCCCCAAAGATAAGCATGCCAATGACGAATAGCTTTGGCCAATCCGATGAGCTCTTTCTCATAAGCAGGGAGCTTCTTGTGTCGTTGGGCCAAGGGACGGCTGAAAAAAGCAATGGGCCGTCCTTCTTGTTGGAGAATAGCCCAATACCCATATCTGAGGCATCACAATCCACCACGAATGGCTTCGAGAAATCAGGTAGCGCAAGTACAGGTGTGGAAGTAAGAGCTACCTTTAGCTTTTGGAATGCTAATTCTGCCGCCTCATTCCATTCAAACGAGTTCCTCCGCAAGAGACCAGTTAGAGGGGACGCCAATACTCCATAACCTTGGACGAATTTACGATAATACCCTGTGAGCCCCAGAAAACCACGAAGGGCACGAAGAGTAGTGGGTTGTGGCCAATGGAGTACTGCATCAATTTTGCCATTATCAACGGCTACCCCTGAATGAGAAATGATGTGACCAAGATAGGTGATTTCCATCCGAGCAAATAAACATTTAGAATTTTTTAGGAAGAGGCGTTGCTGTTGTAGTATCTCAAAAACGAGTTGCAAATGGCGGAGATGTTCCTCCCAAGAAGCACTGTAAACTAGTATATCATCGAAGAAGACTAGTACAAATTTTCTTAGAAAATCACCAAAGATATTATTCATAAGAGCTTGAAAAGTGGAAGGGGCGTTGGTGAGTCCGAAGGGCATTACTAAGAACTCAAAATGGCCATGATGAGTGCGAAAAGCTGTCATAGGAATGCTGGACTGTTCCATTCGGATTTGGTGATATCCGGATCGAAGGTCCAACTTAGTAAAATAAAAGGATCCATGCAATTCATCAAGCAATTCATCAATCACAGGGATAGGAAACTTATCTTTGATTGTCTTTTCATTGAGAGCCCTATAATCCACACAAAAACGCCATGTGTCATCTGATTTCTTCACTAATAAAACCGGCGAAGAGAAGGGAGATGTGCTTTGTCTAATCAGGCCCTTGACAATCATATCATTGCATTGACGCTCGATCTCATCCTTTGTGCATGAGGGTATCTATAAGGGCGTACCACGATGGGGTTGGTACCCTGTTCCAGTAAGATTTTATGGCAGCACTTGCGGGAAGGTGGAAGGCCGCTGGGTTCTTCAAATATTACAGCATACTTTTCCAGGATTTGTTGTAATTGTTTTTCATGAACTTTTGGAAGAGAAGTTACTGCGAGAGAGGCCACTTCTGCTGTTTGAGTAGCACCCGATCCTTGTAAATAAATGGTGTTGCCCGTATGTTGAAAGCTCATTTGCATCTCGGAGAAATCCCAAAGGATGGGACCAAGGGTACGAAGCCAATTTACTCCTAACACTGCTCCAATGTCTCCCAATGGTAGAATAAAGAATTCTATATAAAATTTGTGATCACCCAAATGGATTAGGACGTTGCGGCATACCCCACGGCACTGTAGTCGTCGCCCATTAGCTACCGCCACCCAGAGTGCAGGACGTCTGTCAATAGGTAAGCCCAAAATTGATGCAAGTGCTAAATTTAAAAAGCAATGAGTACTTCCCGAATCGATGAGGACCCGCAAGGGGGTGTGGTTAATACGTCCTTCAATCCGCATGGTTTGCGAAGCACTGGTGCCGGTGATCGCGTTGAGAGAAATTTCAACATCCTCCACGTGGTCTTGTTCATCAGAATCTTCTAATCCCTCGAGCCAAAAAAGACGTTTACAACGATGACCCGGCGTGTAGGATTCGTCACAATTAAAGCAAAGACCTTTGGCGCGTCGTTCTTCCATTTCTGCCCGATTTAATCTTTTGACAAATGGTTGCTTCGGTGGCTGGATAGGGGCACGTCGCGGTATGATGGTCGATTCCGATCGTTTAGACCGGCGTTCATAAAGACGAGCAAGGCTCATAGCCGACGTGAGATCTTCTGGGTGGTGAAGCTCGACTTCCACCGCGATGTGTTCTTGGAGGCCACTAATGAATATTTGCACCTCTTGTTCTGAGGTTAAGGAACTTGCTCGTGCCGCCAATTGTTCGAACTTTCGCTGGTAGTCTTCTACAGATCCGGATTGTTGAAGTTTCGCAAGCTCGCCCAATTTATTGCTGCGAATAGGCGGCCCAAACCTCATATTACACTGATCTTTAATTCCTCCCATTGAATATGAGGACGATCCCGTTCTAGTTTTATGAACCATAGTTGGCCATCTCCCTCCAGATGGAACGAGGCTAAGCCCACCTTTTCTTCCTCGGGTGTGCGCTGATGGCGAAAAAAATGGTCGCATCGATTGAGCCAGCCCAAGGGGTCAGACTGGCCATCATAGCGCGGGAAATCCAGTTTCGAATATCGTGGTATATATGAAGATCCTTCTTCATGGTCACGATACCCTCTTGAGCGGCGCTCTTGTGGGCCATGATGATTGGTGCTCTCTTCACCTTGATGGTTGTTGTGCGAATGCAGCTTAGAGAAACTTTTCGATAATTCTTCTAGTTGAGCGTGGATCAGCTGTTGTCGTTTTTCATTGGCAGCTTTGTCCTCCTGGTAAATTTTGAGAAATGCATCAAAGCGTTGTTGAAGTGCTTGTGAGTCACCCATTACGACTGGCTCTGATACCAATTTGTTAGGCCCCTTTGACAAGGATCGCGTAATGGGACGGTGCACGGGCTAGTCAGCGGGATCAATCTTCGTCTTCTTGGTTTTACGACCTTGACGGCCTATGGTGGTAGGGATAGTTTGAGGCTCGTGGGAGAAATAGAGAACCTCTCGATCTAGGGATTTTTGTTTGTAAGCTCAATCATAAATTTTATTGCATTCTTTCAGTCAATTAAATACAACTCACGTTTCTTCCTGACGAAGGAAGAAATCAACCCTAAATAGGAAACTATTAATTTTTCTTCCTGACTAAGGAAGAAATAATTTTTCTTCTTGACTAAGGAAGAAATAACTTTCCTTCCTGACTAAGGAAGAAATAACCCGACTTTTCTTCCTGGTGAAGGAAGCTTTATTTCTTGCTAAAAATAAAAGATACTTGACTCAATAATAAAAAACCAATTACTGTCACTGGATCAATCCACCATTCTTTCCAAATCGGCCATGTGTATATCTCTTGTATTTGATGGGCTCTAGATTTTCTTTTGTTGCATGGGCTCGGTCCCTAACATAAGACAATTTAAATTCATTTGTTTCCATTATTTAGGTAAATAAATTTAGGGCTCCTTAGTTGTGACAAATAAGTAGATATCGAAGCTTTTCCAACTAAAATCAAAAATGAAACTAGCATTTTTTTCATTACCTCTTTTCATCCTAACGGTTAAAAAAACATTTGTTTGAAATCATCATAAAAGTTTCAGTCGACTCTCATGTTTCAATTTTTTGTATCAGTAAATTGCACAAACTATGTTAGTCGTAATTTCTAGTTATGTTCCTCGATATATTAAGTCAGGTTGAATATACTCTAACTCATTTTGGGCAACTCAATTGAATATTAAAACAATATGTATGTTTGTATATGCGATTTGGTCAAGCATTCCGATGTACAAATCAGTGCACGTTCAGGTGCATAGACTACCACTTACAGCATACCTACTAGAATGCAAAATCATGCTCGGTATTGTGGACAGCAGTTTGCACTCCCAAGAGCAAATAACCTCGGATGGATTAGTATTAAGGGAAAAATACCATATCAGATTATTAGTTTTGATTTACATAATTGAGCATGGACATGACAGTATAGAGATGCACAATGCTTGCCATTAGTGGCTTCCCAATACTTGCCGCATGACCATCATGAAAAGCATCCAGCATATTAATTGTGTACTAGATGACTCTCGAGAAAACACAAGAGCATGATAGGATCAAAGTATAATGATGGAGGATACATCCCTTAATGACACTTATTGTTATGGTCAGATCTTTAGTAGCATCAAACATCAGCTAAGACTTGTGATCAACATATGCTTTGGATCTCACTCTTAAAGCTTAAAGTGTCGTGTAGATATCTTCCATAGAGATTGCTCTACTTGATATGCATTTAGCAGACCGTCAGTGATGATTATCTCAGGTTCAAAAGTCATCTACTGAACTAGTCATCTTCAGTTCCGTGGATAAAGGTACTCATAACCATTCTAGTAACTAAATTTCCCGAGGTTTTTCACGCAGTCGGAGAACACAAACATGCCCGCGATATGAACTAGTTGACATCTTGTGAGGTAGGGTTGGAGATGGAGAGAGAGGAGAAATTTACTTGAATATACGGGCTTCTTTGGGGGTAACGGGGCAGGCGGCTTTGTCGCTTCGGTGGTGGTTTTGGCAGGAGTCTCCTTGGGGGAATCGGCAGAGCTGAGGGCCTTGATCGGTTGCAGGCGATGCAGGCCGGCCCTCCGAGGCGACGCGGAGGGGTAGTCGAGGTGCAGGCGGCCACGGCCCAGCAGAGGAGCGGGAGGAGAGAGGAGAGAAGACATGGATGGTGGGTGGGCAGGGAGGAAGCCCTGGGGATATGATAATATTACGGCCGTTAGTTTGTTTCCGGTGTCCCTTTCCTATTAAGGGGTTCGAATTCGGATAAGTGCGCCGGCCGTGATTATAAAATGAAAAATGATAGGGAGGGTGAAAAATATAATGAATAATGTGGTATTTTGTATGCAGCGATTTTCGACGGGTTCATTGATAAGTACTATTTTATTGATTATTTGAGCTGCTAAAATCCATGTTTGATCTATATTTTTGTTGTCAAAATTGTGAAATTGCCCTAGGTTTTAGAACTTACCTTTATTTTGGACTTAATTGCAAATATGTAAATTTTTGGATTATTTTGGCCACTAATTCTTGATCTATTTTTGTAGGCATCAAGGTTCAAGGATCTAGGGCATATTGGGTCAAACTCGAGTCGGAAGTGACCCGGATCAGATTATCAAGATCACGATTAAATCTGGGCCGTTCGATTCGAAAGCGGCTAGATCTGAGCCATCCGGGATGATCTGAAGCCATCCGAGCTAGGGCTAGGGTTGATCAAGCATCCTGATCAAGATCTGAAGGTTTCATCACAATCAGAGCTCAATCAACCGTTGGATCAAGCTTGGAGGGCTCTAGAACGTCCATTCAAGGATTAGGATGATCTGGACCATCCGTTGCACATCTGGAGGATCCGAGCTGACACATGGCAGATCTTAACCCCAGATCACCATCATAAAAGTTTGGCTCCAATCAGAGCAAGATCAGCCGTTGGATCTCCTCCGATCAATCTGAGCCGTCCAACTCTAATTACTTAAGGAAATTTTTGCCGCAGCCAAGCTTTGTCGCGTCTACGCCGTCTTCGCAAGTTCTTCGTTTTTCATCCAATTTTCTTCAAGTTTTCTTCAATCTAAGGCGCGACCACCTCGTTTCCAACCTAATTTCATCATCTGAATCTGAAGAAGGCAGCATCAACCTAGATTTCAGCTCAAATTTCATCCGGACAGAGCTTGTTGAGGGTTTCGCAATCTCTGTGGTCTGAACACTGAGATCTTCGCCACAGTCCATTTCCGATGATCTGAGGCACTTGTAGGGGTTCTCAAGTGACCTCAGGTTGTTCCCAAATCACCATCGCAGCTCCACAAACGAAGATCGAAGCATTTGGATTGGAATTCTCCCAGCTGAAGCAGTTTGAGCAGAATCGATGGTTGAAGCTGTTTTTCCACTGATTTGCTGAGCCTAGGGGTTCGAAGCCGGCTCTTGATTGACAACCAAGAAGATCCTGAGCTTGGGAAGGAATCGAGGAGTAGATTTCCTTAGTTTAATTCCTGTCTTAGCTATAGTTTTCAGTTTAGTCGAATTCTGCCCTGTTTTTCTGCAATTTCAGTTTTCAGCAACTTAGTTTGTAATTCTAAATTGTTTTAGCTCACTTAGGATTTTTATCTTTAAGTTAAGTTAACTAGGAACTTGTTTAGTGATAGATTAAGACAAATTTCAGTTTGCTTTAGTTTTAATCCTTGCGTGCCAATTTCAACTTGTTGCGTGCCAAGTTTAGTTTAGTTTTCTTTTATCTCTTTCGGTTTCTGAATTTGCCTCAGCTTTCTTGTTCTTAGTTGGTAATCTTTGCTCTAGTATAGATAGATAGTGTGTTTAGTTAAAATAGCACTCAATTTAAGCTAGGTTGCAATTCCATTCCTTGCGTGCCACTTTCATTTCTTGCCATTTTATTTCTGCCAAACCAAATTCTGTTCTGAATTTTTCCAGCTGCTGTTAGAGAATTCTTGTTGGGTAAACACAAGACATTTTGGCTTAGTTCATCTGGTTTTTCGATCAGTGTATCAAGCTAAGTTGGTTTGTGTTTTGAGCCCAAACCTTGTGCTGAAATTCTGAAAACCAAGTTCCAATTTCTGCACTTCCCATTTCCGAATTCTATTTCTCTTCTTAAATCTGATTTCAGTTTCAATTCTCAGTTGTGTGCCATATGCTTTGGATCTAATTGACTCTGAATTTAACTTGTCATTTGTGGCATCTGATTGAGTTGGAATCAATAAGTTGTGGTTTCAAAAATTGTAGTTAGTTGGAGTTAACATGTGTAGCTTATTTAATTTCCTAAAGGCATAAATAGCAATTGCTTTGGGCTTGATTTGTTTCAGATAACTTCCATCACACTTTCGATTTCTTTCCATCAGAGTTTACTGTGCATTTGCATTTAAGCTTGCTTTCCAAATTTCGGTTAAATTTTATAGCTTGACTCGATTTCCATTGGTGGAAGTATCAAGTGCCATCTCTTGCTTAGTTCCATTGTTCACTTTCCTTAATTTTCCTTTCATTTTCATTTTCAATTAAAAACCAAAATTTCATTACTTATTTGAAACCCAAAAACGACACATAATTACAAGTTTGAATCAAGCACGACAACTATCCCTGAGAAAAATACGACCTGTGGCCCCTTTGCTACATTCTTATATTTTTGCTTGTAAAAGGGTTTCCAGCATTCATTTACAAATTCTAAATTTGAGGCCCACATTCGTGACACATAGTTTGGGCCTGTCAAATTTTTGGCGCCGTTGCCGGGGAACTGTTAGTTGACTTGTTTGATTTTTGCTTGTGCACTTATTTCATATCATTCTTGACTTACTTTTGTGCTTATTGCTATATCTTTGGATTTGATTTTATCTGTTTATCTGTTTATCTACTTTTACTGCGATTTGTTTTGTTTTTATGACCAGGTCTCTAGGTGCTGAATTAGAAGATTTCGATCCTGAGATTGAGAGGACTTTCAGAGTCAGGAGGAGCCAGGCCATTCATACTGAGACTACAGATATCCCTCCTATTCAGATTATTAGCACTCACTCAGGCATTGACATGGCAGACCACCAGAGAACTATGAAGGAGCTCGCAGCACCTGACGCTGCATTTCAGTACTCCAGCATAGCTTATCCAGAGCTGGGAGAAAGTTTTGAGTTAAGATCTGGGCTTATTAATTTGTTGCCAAAATTTCAGGGTTTATCTGGGGAGGATCCAAACAGACACTTGCACGAATTCCATGTGGTGTGCTCTACTATGAAGCCTCAGGGCATTTCTGAAGAAGACATCAAGCTGAGAGCTTTTCCCTTCACCTTGACAGGAGCAGCCAAAGACTAGTTTTATTATTTGCCTACAGGACATGTGTCTAGTTGGATAACTATGAAAAAGGCATTTTTGGAGAAATATTTCCCAGCTTCCCGCACAGCTATAATCAGAAAAAGTATCTGTGGGATTCAGCAAGTGGTGGGTGAAACACTCTATGATTACTGGGAAAGATTTAACAAGTTGTGTTCAATTTGTCCCCAGCATCAAATCAGTGAGCAATTGTTGATTCAATATTTTTATGAGGGACTGCTACAGATGGATAGAGTCCTGATAGATGCTGCAGCTGGAGGGGCCCTAGTGAACAAGTCACCAATGCAAGCTAGGGAGTTAATTTCTAATATGGCTGAGAATTCCCAACAATTTGGAGGTAGAGCCTTGACCACCAGAGGAGTGGGTGAAGTTCAAGTAGTTCCTACTGATCAAAATGTTCAGAATGCATTGTTGGAGCTAACCTCAGCTGTGAAGAAAATAGATTTGAAAGTGGAAAGACTAAGCTCAACTCCTTCAGTACCTCCACCCTCTACTCAAATTACAAGTGTGTGTGGCATTTGTTCTAGTCAAGAACACACTTCAGACTCATGCCCCACCCTCCAACAGGACGAGACAGTAGCGGCTTTAGTGAGAGGACAATTCCAAGCAAGAAACAATCCTTATTCCTCCACTTATAACCCCGGTTGGAGGAATCATCCTAACTTGAGATATGGGAATGCTTTCTGCCAACAAGAGCCTCAAAATCAATCTTCACAGCAGCATCAACCGAACCTACAGCAGTCACAGCAACCTCAGAACAATCAGCAACAATTTCAGCCATCAAATCAGAGTTTTCAGCCTCAATTTCAGCTTAATTCTCAGCATTTTCAGCAACAATTCCAAGCATTTGAACCTCAATTCCAGCAACCTTATCAAGGGCAGCAAGGCTTTCAATCATTCCCAGCTTTCCAAGCTCCAAACCAATCGAATTTTCAGCCATCACAGCCCATGAATCAGTTTTCACAGCCCTACAACCAAGGGTTTCAAGGGCAGAATTTTCAGCCTTCTCCACCTAATTTTCCACCTCAGAATCAGAATTTTCAAGTTCACAACGCCCAGCAATGTTTCCAAGCATATCAGCCATTTGATCAGCCCTCTTATCAGCCCCAAAATTCAAGTTTTCAACAAAATCAGCAATCAAAATTTCAGCCTTCTTCTTCATCCTTTCAAGGTCACTCAAGAAGCTATTCTAATCAAGGAGGTTATGGGAGCTCAAGTGGAGGAAATGTACCCCAACAGAGGGTTGATGATATGTTTCAACAAATAATGCAACAACAACAATCTTGGCAACAACAACAACAAGGTTGGCAACAAAACATTGAGAGGCAAATAGGGCAATTGGCGAGTGGGATCAATCACAATCAAGCTCAAGGATCAAATCAACTTCCTTCCCAAACTGTTCCTAATCCCAAAGGGAATGTGAGTGCTATATATTTGAGGAGTGGGAAGGTCACCTCATCTCCAAAGAGTCCAAGAGCAGAATTTTCAGGAAACCGGACAGCTTCCCCAATTCCGGCCCAAAACCACACTGAAATGAGTTCAAATTCAGCTGATTCCACCCCTAGCCCGTTCCCAACTCAGTCCTCGAGCAACCCTCCAAATTTGGTGGCAAACGGAGAAGAAATTAGTGCCGAGATGCAAGGGACAGCAGCCACTTCGCAGGAGACAGCAGGGCAGAATTCAGCCTCTCCACTTCCGGCCAAAGTTGATGATTTTAGGGTTCCGTTGCCTTTTCCACAAGGGAGAACTCCAACCAAAAGACAAGGGGAGAAGGAGAAGGCTAAGGAATTTAATGAACTAGTGGAGCTTTTCAGCAAAGTGGAGATCAATATACCTTTGTTGACCATGATCAAAAGAATTCCAAAGTATGCTAAGTTTTTGAAGGATCTTTGTGTTAACAAAAGGAAGCTTAAGGAAAATGAATTGGTCAGCATTGGAAAAAATGTTTCTTCGCTTATCCATGCCCTACCTCAAAAATGTGAAGACCCTGGGATGTTTACTGTTTCTTGTGAGATTGGGAGCACCATATTTCACGATGCTATGTTAGATTTAGGAGCTTCTATAAATGTGAGGCCCAGGTCAGTCTTTCAGATGCTCGGCATAGGCCCTTTACAGCTCACTGGCGTGATGATACAGCTAGCAGACAGGAGCCAGACACGCCCAGCAGGTATGATTGAAGATGTTTTGGTGAAGGTAAAGGAGCTGATATTTCCTGCTGATTTCTATATTTTGGATATGGAGGGAGATTATTTGGCACACCGTTCTCCATTGATTTTAGGCAGACCGTTTCTGAAGACGGCCAGAACAAAAATCGATGTATATGCCAGTACACTTTCTATGGAGATTGGAGATACGGTTATTCAGTTTAGCCTCTTCGATGCTATGAAGCAACCGAGAGAGGATCACTCCATCATGAGCATGAATCTTATTGAGAAGCTGGAACAGACAGAGATAGAGGCTGAGGGATTTCTAAAGGATTTTTCTAGAGAAGCTATTCATTCAGAGGAGGCTGAGAGAGTATTTACTGCTGAGACTGAGGAATTTTCAGAAGACATTTCAGACACATTTACAGCTGGAGAGATTATTCTAGGTGTAGGGGATTGCACAGAGCCCCAAGGATCACCTATTTCTGTTGAGATTCAAAGTGTAGGGGATTGCACAGAGCCCCAAGGATCACCTATATTTGTTGAGATCAAAGTGTAGGGGATTGCACGAGCAGGATCACTTATACCAGTTGAGCACCTACTAGAACTTGAACCTGATACGGACTCTATACTTGACCAGGAGGGAGCTATGGACACATCTATCATTGTGGAACCTCCAGGTATTTTTCAGCGCGATCAGGTAAGTATTTCTTTTATTTTTTTGGATACATCAAGAGGGGCACCAAAAGTTGATTTTATTGGCTGCGATACATTTCTTGATTTGTCATGCGTGGGGAATAATTGGGAAAATTTCATTGGAACATCCAAAATAGATTTCATTGATTATGATAAGTGTCTTGATACATCTTGGGTAGGTATTCATTGTGAAAAATTTTTTGAGCTGCCTAAAATTGATTTTATTGGATGTGATACATTTTTTGATACATTGTATGCAAAGACTGATATAATTTTATTTCCTTCGTACCCTGCACGCTCTAGAGGGGTAGTACATTGTTTTGCAGGGTCCAGAAGACTGCTGAAGTGGGAGCGTCATTTGAACAGACTGAAACCTCCTGAAATGTGTCCCAAAAAGAATAAAGAGGGAGTAGATTTTACTTTAATTCAAAACATTCTACCTCTTACATGGGTCTTGTATTTAAATAATCTTCGTCCACCTGAACAGGTTGCAGTTAAATCCAAGTGTGGGGGAGCGATGCACAGTGAAGTGGAACAAATGGAAGAAGCTCTTTCGCACACCCTGACTCCTCCACTACCACGGTGGAGGCTTTTTCTTGACAGACTCCGACCGCAGACTCCGACCGCCAGAAATAAAAGGGAGTTTGATTTTTGTTGCCTTTTCCTTTATTGCATGTTTTCAATCTTAAAATGAGTTCTTGTTAATAAATAAGTGAGTAGAGTAGCATGACATGAATAAAATCATTGTAAATACCATGTTTTGTGTTTTAGCACTTTTTCTTGCATGATTAGGAAATAAAAGTATCCCTCTAGGTTTTCTTATTGTCATTTTAGAGTCTTTTGAAAATAAATTAAATTTGGTTGTCAAGACTTAGAATTTGAGTTCATGGATGAAATCTTGGATGCTTGAGTACTACTTTGCTTTAAATTCTTAATTGATGACTTGAGATGAATGGTTTTTACCTAGTGAGATTAGCCTTATTTGTGACACACATGTTATTGAACTCTAGAACTTGCTTAGGTTCTTTCAAAATCATATTTCAATGGTTGGATCACATCTATAGGGACTAATCATTTTGTTTACCTTTCTAATTCAATTTTGGCAAAAATCATGTCTATTCTATTTACCTTTCCTTATTGCTAATCTTAACCCTAATTTTTCTATGGACTTGTTTGATTGGGATATTTTCTTTGATGCTATTTTGCCCGAGACGGACAAAGATTTAAGTGTGGGGGAGTGATTAGTGATTTGGGAGCGATTTGTATCAAGGATGAAATTCATGTCGAAATATTTTTTTTTGTGCCAAGGCTGAAATCAAGGAAGTTTGGATCATAATTGGTTTAGATCAAGATTTTAGAAGTTGGAATTATGGAAGTTAAGTTCAATTGCCTCTTGCTAAAGTCTGAATTGAAAAAAAAATCAGAAAAAGGATGAGAGGAAGCTGAGCAAAAGCTGAGAATTCAGAATGCTGGAATTATTGCACTGAATTGCAAGGATAGCACCAGCTACCAGGAAGTTTGGAGAATAGAAGAGCTGTAAAACAGAGGTTACATGGTCGAATTTTCTTGAGGGAGATGCAAAGAAACTGAATAAAAACAGTGAGGGAGCAAGTTATCAAGCCATTGAGTGGAAGAGTGTGTTTTCGGAATCTGAATGAGCCCACTGCTGTAAAGAAAACAGGAAAGTGCAAGCTGAAAAAAATCTGTGCAAGCCATTGCAACCATCACTGCTATTGCAGAAATCTGTGTATTGATGAGGCTGAATCCAATTTACTGATCTGGAATGGAGCTGAGGTTGTAGCCGAACCAATCTGAACAGCAGCTATACAATCTGAAAACAAGCTGAATCTGTGAGCAAGAAATCTGAACTGCATTCTATTTGTAGCTGCCGAGTGTTGGAATCTTATCTCCATGCTGAAGACCATCTGAAGTGAAGAGCTGATGAAATTGTAACAGCCGAGTAGCTGCTGGAATCAGAGGAAGGAAAGAAAAAAAAATGAGGAAAGCTGTGCCAAGGTTTTCAATGGCACGTAATCAGAAAATTGCAGCTGTCAAGTGCTTAAATCTGAATAGCAGCTGAAACAACCTGAACTCCAGCTGAAAACAATTGAATGAAGCTGAGGAAAAGCTAGATTTGAAGCAGGAAATGCAGAAAAAGTTTGAAACAATTGCAGCAGGAATTGGTGCCAAAGCTAAAAACTGCAGCAACACTCTGAATTGCAGCTGGGAATGATCTGAATTACTCTTATTGTGCAATCGAATTGCAAGGTCCAGCCATCAGAAACTCTGATAAGCAGAAGGGTTGTAAACATGGCTGATATATGGTCGAATTTTTGAGGGAGCTGATGTCAATTCCTGCATACGGGCTGAAGAAAAAGAAAAGGAAGAAATCAGAGCATTACAATGGTGAACCGGAAACTTGAGAGTAAATAAAATGGTCAGCAAGTTTTGAAGGTGGAATCATGGAAGTTAAAATTTTGTGCTTAAGTTGAATTGAAGCAGAACAAAAATTCTGTGCCAAAAACAGTTGTGCAAATCAGTGATGGAAGTGAGCTGAATTGGTACAAGATGAACTGTTTGAATTGAAACTAATGAAGGGTTTGCTGCAAATTGCTAGCATCTAAATTACATCTGAAAACAAGCTGAAGACAGTTTGAATGGACTGATAAACTGAAGCTGAAATCTGAGCTGGAAACAATTGGGAATGAAGCTGAAGTGAAGCTGAGAAAAATTTCCGGAACTGCCCAAATTTGAACAGCAGTCCATTTGTAGCTGCCGATATTACATCTGATGAATCAGGATATTAAGTGTGAATTGTATCTGAAGTTGAAGGTGCACATTCAATTTCGGATACAAGAAGAATCAATGGATGCTAGAAACTGCTGAAGAGAATAGCAAATGAAGAAAGTGGCTTGGCTGAAATTCAATTCATGAGACATGTTAGCAGCTGAATCTCAGCTGTACAAAATCTGAAAATCTGAATTGAAGCTGGACAAAGCTGAAACATGACTTGGATTGTAGGGAAGCCTCTCGACAGCTATTAGAGCTTATGGATGATCAGAAATGTTGAAAAGATAAGATGAGAATGAAGCTGAAAGTTAAAGAGCTGAATCTGGAATTATTGGAAACAATGCAGAAATGTGTGCTGATTTGAAAAATCTGTGTGTTGCAGCTAAACAAATCAACTTGGAGCTGCCGTGAATCATTGAAGAACTGTTAGTGAGGCAATTGGATGAGATCAAAGCAGGGAAATGCAGGAGAAAAAAAAAGAGAAGGGAGACACAAAATGGTACTAAACTGGAATTTTTGCTCCATGAGTTCAGTGAAGATTTTCCCCATCCAAATCCAAGCCTTGCACCATTACATCCTGAATTCACTAGAGAGAAAGAAAGAAAAAAAAAATCTGAGAAAAGAGTGAAAGAAGCAAGGTTGGCACAAAAGTTGGCAAAATTGGCACATTAGACTAAAGAAGAGTTTTTCATCCAAAGCAAAGAGATTAGTTAAGTTTAACTCCATCAAACTTGGGAATTCACTAGGGGACTGATAAGAGCAGCAAAGAGCATGGGAAACATCCTCAAGCACTCAAGTCTTCCACTTTACCAATTTTTCCATTTCCTTAGTTTTTATTTCACTCCTTACCATTTTCTATGTTTTTCTTTGTTTTTATAGATGTTGATCCTAATCATGATTAATGGTGGAGATTAGATAATAAGCAAGCCTATGGTAGTGCAAGAAGCATATGTGTTTGAGTGAGCTCCACTTCCATCATCGACTTAGAATTTAAGGAGAGAGCCACCAATATTTTCCTTGAAAGGCTAGTGATTTAAATTCATCTCAATGACTCATGATAGATGAAAAGGCTAAGTTGTTGATTTAAGGACAAGATACTAATCCATAGAGCTTAGATTTATGAGAATTGGCAACCCTAGGTAATTTCTTTTCAATTGCTTCTAATTATGCTTAAGAAAGCCTAAGGGATACTTATTAGTGTTTTCGCGAGACGCTCAAGCTTAAGTGTGGGGGAGTTGATAAGACCATTTTATTGATTATTTGAGTGCTTAAATCCATGTTTGATCTATGTTTTTTTGCAAAATTGTGAAATTGCCCTAGGTTTTAGAACTTACTTTATTTTGGACTTAATTGCAAATATCAAATTTTTGGATTATTTGGCCACTAATTCTTGATTATTTTTGTAGGCATCAAGGTTCAGGATCTAGGGCATATTGGGTCAAACTGAGTCGGAAGTGACCGGATCAGATTATCAAGATCACGATTAAATCTGGGCCGTTCGATTCAAGAGCGGCTAGATCTGAGCCATCCGGGATGATCTGAAGCCATCCGAGCTAGGGTTAGGGTTGATCAAGCTCCTGATCAAGATCTGAAGGTTTCATCCCAATCAGAGCTCAATCAACCGTTGGATCAAGCTTGGAGGGCTCTAGAACGTCCATTTAAGGATTAGGGTGATCTGGACCATCCGTTGCACATCTGGAGGATCCGAGCTACCACATGGCAGATCCTAACCCCAGATCACCATCATAAAAGTTTGGCTCCAATCAGAGCAAGATCAGCCGTTGGATCTCCTCCGATCAATCTGAGCCGTCCACTCTAATTACTTAAGGAAATTTTTGCCGCAGCCAAGCTTTGTCGCGTCTACGCGTCTTCGGCAAGTTCTTCGTTTTTCATCCATTTTCTTCAGTTTTCTTCAATCTAAGGCGCGACCACCTCGTTTCCAACCTAATTTCATCATCTGAATCTGAAGAAGGCAGCATCACCTAGATTTCAGCTCAAATTTCATCCGGACAGAGCTTGTTGAGGGTTTCGCAATCTCTGTGGTCTGAACACTGAGATCTTCGCCACAGTCCATTTCCGATGATCTGAGGCACTTGTAGGGGTTCTCAAGTGACCTCAGGTTGTTCCCAATCACCATCGCAGCTCCACAAACGAAGATCGAAGCATTTGGATTGGAATTCTCCAGCTGAAGCAGTTTGAGCAGAATCGATGGTTGAAGCTGTTTTCCCACTGATTTGCTGAGCCTAGGGGTTCGAAGCCGGCTCCTTGATTGACAACCAAGAAGATCCTGAGCTTGGGAAGGAATCGAGGAGTAGATTTCCTTAGTTTAATTCCTGTCTTAGCTATAGTTTTCAGTTTAGTCGAATTCTACCCTGTTTTTCTGCAATTTCAGTTTTCAGCAACTTAGTTTGTAATTCTAAATTGTTTTAGCTCACTTAGGATTTTTATCTTCAAGTTAAGTTAACTAGGAACTTGTTTAGTGATAGATTAAGACAAATTTCAGTTTGCTTTAGTTTTAATCCTTGCGTGCCAATTTCAACTTGTTGCGTGCCAAGTTTAGTTTAGTTTTCTTTTATCTCTTTCGGTTTCTGAATTTGCCTCAGCTTTCTTGTTCTTAGTTGGTAATCTTTGCTCTAGTATAGATAGATAGTGTGTTTAGTTAAAATAGCACTCAATTTAAGCTAGGTTGCAATTCCATTCCTTGCGTGCCACTTTCATTTCTTGCCATTTTATTTCTGCCAAACCAAATTCTGTTCTGAATTTTTCCAGCTGCTGTTGGAGAATTCTTGTTGGGTAAACACAAGACATTTTGGCTTAGTTCATCTGGTTTTTCGATCAGTGTATCAAGCTGAGTTGGTTTGTGTTTTGAGCCCAAACCTTGTGCTGAAATTCTGAAAACCAAGTTCCAATTTCTGCACTTCCCATTTCCGAATTCTATTTCTCTTCTTAAATCTGATTTCAGTTTCAATTCTCAGTTGTGTGCCATATGCTTTGGATCTAATTGACTCTGAATTTAACTTGTCATTTGTGGCATCTGATTGAGTTGGAATCAATAAGTTGTGGTTTCAAAAATTGTAGTTAGTTGGAGTTAACATGTGTAGCTTGTTTAATTTCCTAAAGGCATAAATAGCAATTGCTTTGGGCTTGATTTGTTTCAGATAACTTCCATCACACTTTCGATTTCTTTCCATCAGAGTTTACTGTGCATTTGCATTTAAGCTTGCTTTCCAAATTTCGGTTAAATTTTATAGCTTGACTCGATTTCCATTGGTGGAAGTATCAAGTGCCATCTCTTGCTTAGTTCCATTGTTCACTTTCCTTAATTTTCCTTTCATTTTCATTCCAATTAAAACCAAATTCAATTACTTATTTGAAACCCAAACAAAACGACACATAACTACAAGTTTGAATCAAGCACGACAACTATCCCTGAGAAAAATACGACCTGTGGCCCCTTTTACATTTTATATTTTTGCTTGTAAAAGGGTTTCCAGCATTCATTTACAAATTCTAAATTTGAGGCCCACATTCGTGACACATAGTTTGGGCCTGTCATTCACCGTGCCCCCCAGGGTATAGTTTGATTCGGGATGACGGCCGAAATTTGCCGATGGTATTCATACGATAATCGGACATGTGCATGTAAAGTGCCACGTCATGTCATGTCACATCATTCATTATGCTTTTCACTTTCTCATTTTCACTCTCCCTATCATTGTTCTTATAAAATCGGTGGTTGGTCTAAGCAGAGTGCCTGAATTTCAATTTTATTTACAAATAATTAATTAATAAACTAATTTTTATAACACTCCTCCCGAATCAATTATTATATTTTACTATGATTATAAAAAAATTAAAAAATTATCATATAAATAAATAATAAATTATGATTATATATTTTAAAAATATATTTTTAAAATAAAATCAATATCAGATCAGAAATTTGAGAATATCAAACCCTTTGATATTTAAAGTCAAAATTATTTTTTTTCAAAATAAATATAAATAATTGAAATAAAAATATAATACAAAATATAAAATATCAAAAAATATAAATAAAAAAATATATATATATATAAAATATAAAAAAAATAGAAATAGTAGAAAGATATATATAAAATATAAAAAAAGAAATAGAGTTTATAGAATTGTATATATGAGTAATGATAGGGAGAGTGAATTTGGGAGAGTGAATGGGAGAGTGAATGACGTGGCAGTTATTGTATACACATTCGATCGCCGATCAGACACCACCGGCGCCCTCTGATCACCGTCCCGAATCAAACTATGTCCTAAGAAGATCGGTGAACTCATCGGGAATCGCCGCAATTATGATCTCGTCGCATTCACCGTCAATCCGGCGAGATCTCAATTACCGGCGACCCTGCTGGGTTCACCATCCTCCAAGACATAGTTTGATTCGGGACGGCAATCAGAGGTCATCGGTGGTGTCCGATCGGCGATTGAACATGTACACATTAGCTACACGTCATTTACTCTCCTATTCACTCTCCCAAATTCACTCTCCCAATCATTACTCTTGTATATATATTAGAAATATATAAAATAGAAATTAAAATAAAATCTATATGCGTAAATTAAGATAGATTAGAATTATCGAAAAAATTATTAAAAATTGATTAAATTTCATTTCAGGACCAAAGAAGACCTGAAATGAAATATATCAGGCCCTATTTGGTATGAAAATATAAAATATATTGAGAAAAGTAAAGCAAATATAAATGAGAAAAAGGATAAAAATATAAATATACAAAGAGAGAAAGATAAAATAAATATATTAAGAGATAAAAATATAAATATATAAATATAAAATATAAATAAAATACATATAAATAAAAAAATAAAGAAAATATAAAATATAAATTAATAAATAGAGTTTATATATTAAAATATAAAAAAATATAATATAAATTAAAATAAAATATAAATGTGAAAAAAAGATAGATAATAAGATATAAGTTAAAAAATAATAAAGATAAAAAATGAGAGATAAAAAAAGATAGTTTAAATATGCTACAACCACTATATAATGTATTGCTCCATGTCAAGTAGCACAACACCAGAAGATCATTGCTAGTAGTTAGGAATAAGTTTTAACACCATAATTACCTTCTCCTAGCTCAACCCTATCTAGTGATATCAAGTATTGAGAAATCCAAATATCCTAGGTCCATCAATGGGTTTTGGTAAAAACTCACTGATGGACTTAGAAAAGTCCAATTGCAATAATTTCAAATATTATGAGTTTATGGTGATGCAAAGACTTGAATTGTACTATCCAATGTATATTTAGGGGTTTTTTTTTCAAATGTTCTTCAATAGTACGATATGTTTAAGCTTGAAAAAAAATATTTCCAGATAGTCTTCGGTAGTTATAATGTATTTTATATTTAAAAAAGCATATATAATATAATCCATTTATAATATATTTATTTATATTTTTATCTTCTATATCACTTTATATATTTCATTTATCTTTTATCTATATTTTATATAGATAAAAGAAAAAATAGAGTTATATATAAAATATATAAAAAATAGTGTTCGTAAAATTGTATATATAGAAATATATAAAATTAAAATTAAAATAAAATTTATATGTGTAACTAAGATGGATTAGATATCATCGAAAAAATTATTAAAAATCAATTAGATTTATTTTCAGAACTAAAAAGGACATAAAATATTTCATTTCAGACCTTCTTTGGGCTTGAAATACTTTTATTTCAGGCCCAAAGAGGGTCTAAAATAAAATATTTCAAACCCTCTTTGGTTGTGAAAATATAAAATATAGAGAGAAAAATAAAACAAATATAAAAGCGACAAAAGATAAAGATATAAATATACAAAGAAAAAAATAAAGCAAATATGTAAAGAGATATAAATATAAAAATATAAATATAAAATATAAAAATACATACAAATAAAATATAAAATATATTTATTTTTTATATTTTTAATCTATAAACTCTATTTATTTATTTATATTTTATATTTCTATATTTATATTTTTATTTTTTATATATAAACTCTATATGTATTTATATATGAACTCTATATTTATATTTTTATATTTATATTTTTACATACAAATAAACTTTATATTTATATTTTATACATACAAATAAACTCTATATGTATTTCTATATTTATATATTTATATTTTTATCTCTTTATATATTTATTTTATCTTTCTCTCTTTGTATATTTATATTTTTATCTTTTATCTCTTTTATATTTGCTTTATTTTTCTCTCTATATTTTATATTTTCACACCAAATGAGGGTCTGAAATATTTCATTTCAGGCCCAAAGAGGTCTGAAATGAAATATTTCATGCCCAAAGAGGACCTGAAATGAATTTATTTCAGGTTCTCTTTGGTCCTGAAATGAAATATAATTATTTTTAATAATTTTTTCGATGACATCTAATATATCTTAATTTACACATATAAATTTTATTTTAATTTCTATTTTATATATTTCTAATATATATAATTCTATGAACTCTATTTTTTTATATTTTATATATCTTTCTATAAACTCTATTTCTTCTTATATATATATATATATATATATATATATCTATATATATATATATATATATATATGATAAAAGGTATATGAGATATATAAAGAGTATAGAAGATAAAAATATANAGGTTAACTGATAGCTCATCATTATGAGTTATTGGTTGTGGGTCTAGACTAGGTGTCTCTGTAATGTCTATTGGAGTTTCTTGAACTTCATCAAGTTCAATGCCACTCCCACTGTTTTCTTGTAAAAGAAATTCTTTTTCCAGAAATACAGCATGCCTTGAAACAAACACCTTTTGTTCCAAGGGATGATAGAATTGGTAACCCTTCGTTTCCTTAGGGTATCCAATAAATAGACATTTATCAGACTTAGCATCCAATTTGTCTGATACAGTCCGCTTCACATAAGCAGGACAACCCCATATCTTAAGGTGAGTTAAGTGAGGTTTCTTACTATTCCATGTCTCATATGGAGTAGTAGAGACTACCTTGGTCGGGACTCTGTTTAGCAAGTAAACAGCTGTCTTAAGTGCATAGCCCCAAAAGGATTTTGGAAGAGTTGCATGATTCATCATGGATCTAACCATGTCCATCAAGGTTCGGTTACGCCTCTCAGATACACCATTATGCTGTGGTGTATACGGCGGAGTCCATTGAGACAATATCCCATTGTCCCTAAGATAATCTTGAAACTCTTGAATCAAGTATTCACCACCCCGATCGGATCGAAGTATCTTAATACTTTTGCCAAGCTGTTTCTCTACTTCATTTCTGAACTCTTTGAATTTCTCAAAAGCTTCAGATTTGTGTTTCATCAAGAACAAATACCCGAATCGTGAGTGATCATCGATAAAGGTAATGAAGTAGCTATAGCCTCCTTGTGCAAGAGATGACATTGGTCCACATACATCAGTATATATTAGACCAAGCAATTCTCCCACCGGATTACCTTTTCCGGAAAAGGGTAATTTGGTCATCTTGCCTTTTAAGCATGATTCGCATGTATCAAATGAACCGGGTTCAAATGATTCCAGAATTCCACATCGATGTAATTCGGTCATGCGTTTCTTACTTACATAGCCAAGACGACAATGCCATGTGTAGGAGTCTATTCGATTATCTATTCGAGCACGTTTGTTGCTGACTTCGATATTGAAAACGTCACCGGATAAATCTAACGTGTAGATACCATTGCACAAAGTTCCGGTCCCATAAAGAACGTCATTTAAAGTTATGTAACAACAGTTGTTACTAAAAGTTAAATGATAACTTTTTTCATTCAAACATGAAATAGATACAATGTTCTTTATTAACGAAGGAACAAAATAACAATTATCCAATTCAAAGACACGTCCAGTAGGGAGCTTTAGCAAATATGTTCCAATGGCAACAGCAGCAATCTTTACTCCATTTCCAACTCGCAAATTTGCTTCTCCCTTGACGAGTCTTCTTCTATTCCTTAGCCCCTGTATGTCATTACATATATGTGAGCTACACCCAGTATCAAGTACCTAAGTATCTGAGGAAATAGAGTGACATTCAATAACGAAGATACCTGAAGAGGATGGGGCATCGGATGCCTTCTTCTTCAAGGACTCAAGATAAACCTTGCAGTTTCTTCGCCAGTGACCCTCCTTGCCACAATGATGGCAAGTGCCTTTTGGTGTCTTTTTGGCCTTTTTCTTCTTTCCTTTATTCTGTTCTTTGGCCTTCCTCTTAGAACCTTTCTTCAAGGAATCAACTAACAGTATCGTCTTCTGATCCTGCTTTACAGAAGGCTCTATAGTCTTCAGCAGGTTGAGCAACTCAGGAATGGTAGTCTCCAGCTTGTTCATCCGATAGTTCATCACAAACTGTGAATAACTTTTGGGCAAACAATGCAGAATTAAGTCAATACTTAGTTCATGATCCATTGCAAAACCGAGTGTGCTTAGTCGCTCAATGTACCCCAACATCTTTAACACAAACTGTGAGGCAGAAGTGCCTTCTTGCATCCTAGAGGTGAAGAGGAGTCTGGAGACTTCGAAACTTTCGGATCTCGCCTGCTCTTCAAATAATTCATGAAGATGGAAGATGATGGTATAAGCATCCATATGCTCATGCTGCTTTTGCAGCTCAGGTACCATAGAGGCTAGCATGATGCAACTCGCAAGTTCAGAATCGGTCACATGTTTCTGATAGGCCACTAACTGGTCTGGAGTTGCATCTTCTGGAGGACGGTTGGGAAGTTGATCTTCAAGGACATAAGCAAGCTTCTCTGCCTTGAGGACTATCCTCAGGTTTCGAAGCCAGTCCATGAAGTTTGGCCCAGTCAGTTTATTGGTGTCCAAAATGAAACGCAAATTCAGAGAAGACATGATCGAGTGATTTATCCTAGAAATACAAATTGAGTTTATGTGAGAAGAATGATAAAGAATGCATCAACATACATTAATTAAATCCTATTTATTTATCGAATTGAATAACCCTTTTCATCAATTCGGGAGATCGTAGGAACATCTCCAAATAGGTTGATATCCAACCATAGATAAGAACAACCATGGCTGTGGCCATCAAGTTATTCTTAGCTATGAAGGTAGGTAATCATACCGATTACATGTCATATATATGTAACTATCACTTTATGCTATCAACTAATTGAATGTTTGCATAAATCATTGGGTTGTTAACTCATTAACAAGTATGCAACAATATACATAGCACCCAACTGCACCTCTCTTTACATCGACCTTGGCTGTGGCACAACAAATCGATGCTCCAAGCTTAAGGCTGACCCATTAATCAAGAAATAGTTTTAATATGGTTGAAGCTCATTCAACCATTTAGTCAGGCTTGGATGTGTCCAACAACCAAAACTAAGGATTGACCTCTGACTCCAACTATATTATTCATAAACTAATTCCATGGTTTGAACATGTTGAGGTTCAAGACGGGCATGGATGTGTCCATCAACCCAAACGAGAAACAAAACTCCGGTTCTAACCATATTAATGGAAGGTGTTAGCCTTAATATTTTGTAAGGGGTTTTGGGTCTCATCCTTTCTTTTCAAAGCACATTCATGACTCATAATTATGTCATTACTAACGATTTCCTTAATAAAGTATGTATGTGACTTAATTTATCAAGTCTCATTAATTGCATTAGGAACCGGATTTTCTAATCCCTATTTCATACTTTATTCAAGGAATTGTTTTGGGAAATTATTTCCTAAATTGTCATAATCAATTTTGGAAATAATATGTTTAAGACTTTGATTTCTCTAAATCAAATCTTGTTAAATTAAGAGACAGATTCCCTTAATTCAACCATATATTATTTTCATGAAAATCTTATTTAAGAAAACTCTATAGGAAACCATTTTCCTAATTAATTTTGGAGACAACAATATGTAAGAGCATCACCTCTTAAATCAAATAAGGAAATTATCCTAAATTTCCAAGATTTGATCACATATTTTATTTATGGATTAATTAATTACAACAAATTGTTTTCTAAGGGTGGCTCCCCGAGGCTCAGATACCCAAAGAAAAGAAATTTCTCGTAAATCCAATTTGGTCCGCTCCCCGAGGCGTAACCAAATTTGTCGAAAGATCAACGGTTGACCTCAGAAATAATTCTGAGACCCTTCAGCAGCTATAATGAGTCGTGTCTCATTCCCTTCACCATCTTATACCCACTTGGTTCAGGACACGGTCTGTGTGTGTCAGTTCCCACTAGGCTGACTACGTCACACCTAGCCCAAGTAATGTCTTTCTCGTCCAACGGATTCTAATTACTCACATGTTTCTGAGAGATTTATACTCTGAACATGTGATGCTCTGGCCAGAGGCTTCGAGTAACAATCCGACGATAGGCCTTGGGTATACATCTCCTCGCAAGGAGTGGTGAATCCTTTGTAGGCTGCTCAAACATCTTCGGGCACTTCGGCATATACCCAACCATCCTGGGTCCACACCTCCTTAGAGATGCTTGCTTAAGATGTCAAAGTATAAGTCTCCGTGACCAAGATGACTTGAACACCGCAAGTCAAAGGAACATCGCACTTAAGCTGCAGTAAGAACTTTCATTGACATATCTATATGTAGATTATCATATGAAGTTTTACAGCTAGTCACTCCAATGAACTAGTTCCCTTAACTAGCATCCATGTTTATCTCCGGACATCCCAATGTCACCAGCCAGTGAGAATCAGCTGATCAGAGAATAACCCATGCTAGTCTCAACAGAATTGATAGTGTCCATATTTATCAATTCATCGACTAGGGACAATTTCAATACTTCACAATTGCACATGTAGAGATAATCACTAGTTGTGAATTCATCACAAATTCTCTCTCATGCTGTGAATTGTATTGCGGACATTCAGTAAACGAGTTTAAGATCTCAATAAAATACATGAACATGTATACTCAAATAGTGAATATTCATTTATTAAAGTAAATGATTACAATCATAAGGCGATTGCCTTAGGACACTTCTCTCATAATACTAACAAGGTCTACACAGCTTAGGCATCCTCGACGCCACAAGCTGGTAAGAACTCGAGCAGCTCCCGGCCTGGCATCCTCAGCACCATGGCACAGCTTAGGCATGCTCAGCACCACAAGCCGGAAGGAACTCGGGCTGCTCCCAGTCGGACATCCTCACCACCTCAGTCAGGTCTACACAACTTGGGCATCATCGGCGCCACAAGCTGGTAGTAACTCGAGCTGCTCCCGGTCGGGCATCCTCAGTACCTCAGTTAGATCTACACAACTTGGGCATCCTCAGCGCCATAAGTTGGTAGGAACTTCGGCTGCTCTCGGTCGGCCATCCTCAGCATCACGGCCAGGTCTACATAGCATGGGCATCCTCGGCACTACAAACTGGTAGGAACTTCGGCTGCTCCTGGCCGAGAATCCTTAGAACCAGAGCCTGGTCTACACAGCTTGGGCATTCTCGATGCCACAAGCTGATAGGAACTTCCGTTACTCCCGGTCGGGCATCTTAAGCGCCACGACTAGGTCTATATAGCTTGGGCATCCTCGGTGCCACAAGTTGGTAGGAACTTCGGCTGCTCCCAACCGGGCATCCTCAGCACCACGCCTATGTCTACACAGCTTGGGCATCCTCGGTGCCACAAGCTGGTAGGAACTTCGGTTACTCCCAGCCTGACATCCTCAACACCACGACAAAAGATATCCTTCCACAAGATTTTCATCACAGCGTCCTCAGTAGTTTGGGCAAGTGGCTCGGCTTCAACCCATTTGGAGAAGTAATCCACCAGTACCAACAGGAACTTCTTCTGTTGTGACTCCGTCGTAAAAGGGCCTACTATGTCTATCCCCCACTGATCGAAGGGACAAGAGACTATAGAGGCTCGAAGTAGTTCTGTTGGGCAGCGAGTAATATACTGATGCTTTTGGCAAGCTTCGCACCCGGTGACAAACTTATTAACATCTACCTACAATGTGGGTCAAAAATATCCAGTTAGAATAATCTTCCTATCCATCGACTGTACGCCAATATGACTCCCGCATATACTTTCATGAACTTCCCGCATGATATATTCAATGTCTCTTGAGCTGATACACTTGAGTAATGGCTGGAAAACACTCTTTTGTAAAGTTGTTCCCCGACCAACGTGAACCGAGCAGGCCTACGTTTAAAGATTCGGGCTTGATTACGATCTTCAGGTACTATTCTATCGCGGACAAACAATACATAAGCTTCTCTCTAATTGGGTAATATAGCGTCAGCAAGTTCTCCGCCGACTTGAGCCACTATTCCTTCCAGAATCATAGGCTCATCCACGGTCCACAATGTTAAGGAACTTGCAAACTTAGCTAGTTCATCGGCCTTAACATTATCCGCTCGGAAGATTTTCCGCAACGTGACTTCCATAAAGGTGGCTTTCAGGTGATTATATGCTGCTACGTACTTCTGCAACCGCTCATTACGAACCTCAAAATCCCCTTCGAGTTGTTAAGCCACAAGCTGAGAATCAGAATGTAATATAATCCAGGTGGCTCCAAGATTCCTAGCAGTTTGTAGCTCGACCAATATTGCTTCATACTCAGCTTCATTATTGGTATCTTCTCGAAGAGATATCATTAGAACATCCACCCAACTTGATTTTTGATTAGACGAAGCATCAATATAAATCTTCTAGACTTCCTCGGATTCAAGAACTGGAACCGTTTCAAGTATGAAATCAGCCAAAGATTGAACCTTGATAGACATTCTTGGTTGATATTCAATCCCATATTTGCTCAACTCGGTAGTCTACTTGATTAACTGCCCAGATGCTTCAGGATTTGTAAGGACACACCCGAGCGGGCTATTAATGAATACAATGACAGGATGTGCTAGGAAGTAAGGCCTCAACCTTCGCGCCATTAAGACTAGCGCGTACGCCAGCATTTCTAGCGTGGGGTACCGAGTTTCTGCATTTTTAAGAACATGATTGAAAAAACAGATAAGATATTAGATGTTGCCTTCTTTCCGAATAAGTGTTGAACTCACAACCTGCTCGGCTGCAGATAGGTAGACACTGTTGGTGTCGGAAGTACCAAAGTCAAACCTATGTTTTGATAATGGCAAAGGGTTCAGAAATTAAGATTTGGTTGTGATCTAACAAAGTTACTAAGTGTGCAGGAAAGTCTTAGGTACACTAGGCACTAAGTCCTGGTTCTTTGAATTGGGTACTAAGTCCTGGCCGAGGACTGGGCAACTAAGTCCTGACGCAAAGTTGGGCAATAAGACCTGGTGAGTGAAGCTGGGCACTAAGACCTGGTGAGTGAAGCTGGGCACTAAGACCTGGTGAGTGAAGCTGGGCACGAAGACCTGATGAGTGAAGCTGGGCAAAAAGTCCAACTGGAGGAGCCGGTTGGCAAAAGAGGTAAATTCTCCCGAGAAGAGTAGGTGAGGATGCGTTCCCCGTAGGAGGGAACATTAGGCGTCGGATCGACCTAGGGTGCCATTTAGGAGACCCAAAGTCAGAACCAAGACAACTTAGGCTGTAAATAATGTTTAATATATATTGTATATTTGCTTCTTGTGTTTGGAACTAACCCTGGTTGCAGGAAACGAAGGGGATGTGTTTCTGCAGCTCAGGCACCTCATTGGAAGGAGGCGCCTCACTGATACAGGCGCCCCAGTGCAAGGCCAAACCAAGACCATCGAAGCAAACTGCCACGAAAGCCTTTGGACCAAGCCAAGCTAGGTGCCTGTGTTAACACAGGTGCCCCAGTCAGCTCAGGCGCCTCAATGAAGGGGATAAGCGTTGACCGATCCTGCGGATTGGAGTTCACGCAGGAGAGGCCACGTGTAGGCGCCCTTTAACACAGGCGCCCAGGAGACGACTATAAAAGGGGGTTCACCCCCAAGGCTTGGATACAACTTGCAAATCTCGCTCTCAACACTTTCGCTCAAGCGCTACGCTCCGGCACGCTCTGCATTTCTGATTCAAGCGCCGATGACGACCCGCTGCTCCGAAATTCCATCAACTTCGATCGTCGGTAAAACCGTTAATTTTCTTAAGTGTTGTAACTGCTTTTTTCGATTCTATATCTGTACTCGAAACTGTAACTATTTCTACGAATATAGAATTGTCCAACGTAAATGATCAAGGACCGTGGGCCTTGGAGTAGGAGCCGACCGTGACTCCGAACCAAGTAAAACAAATCGTGTTAGCGACTTTGCTTTACTATTTTCGCTGCGTATTTCTCTTTACAGTCCGACAAATTTTCGATCAATATTCACCCCCCCCCCACTATCGATTTACTCCAATCCAACAAGTGATATCAGAGCGGGTGGCTCAAAGTTGGTGCAACCACCAGTTTGAGAATGTTTTTTCAAATTTATAAATTTTTAAATTCTTTTCGCTCAAGTTTTCTCGTTAATCGAGGTTGGTGCAACACCACTCGATCTTTTTCCGTTATTATTAATTTCTACCCGCACTACTAATCCAAGACTCAGTCTTGGAACAAGTTTTTTTGTTATTTCTTTTTCAGTAAATTCTATGGCCATGCAAGAGGAGTACATCACTGCCAGACCTCCTCTTTTCAGTGGAGAAGACTTCTCCTACTGGAAAAGCAGGATGGAAGTCCACCTGAAAACTCAGGTGGACATGTGGATAATCATCCAGTCTGGGTTGGAAATTCCCAAGAACGCACAAGGTGTGGTGCAACATTATACCGAATGGGATGCGTCACTAAAGAAGAAAATTGAGGTCGATGCAAAGGCAACCCAAACTTTGCAATGCAGCTTAACCAAGGAGGAACTGAACCGAGTGGGACCCTTCAACAACCCGAAGGATCTTTGGAACAAGATGATCGAGCTGCACGAAGGCACTTTCGACACAAGGATCAGTAAAAGAGATCTGTTGCTGAACAGACTCTATACAATCAAGATGCACGACGGTGGGACTGCGACCCAACTCCACGCCAGAATTCAAGAACTGATGAACGGTTTGCACACGATAAGTCATAAGGTTGAAAATCATGACCTGATAAGGTATACGCTTAATTCTTTTCTGAGAAACTCACTGTGGGCGTCTATGGTAGATGCCTACAAAGTTTCAAGGAACCTATCTGAAATCAAATTAGACGAACTTTTTTCTGAATTAGAACTGCACGAACAGACTAACACTACCTTGATCGAGAAAGGTATAGCTTTTGTTGCAGGCAAAGCTCCCAAGAAGAAGACTCAACCAGCACCCGAGTCTGACTCAGACTCAGATTCAGAAGATAGTGAAGGGGATCAACCCAAATTGGTTCGGCTAGCTCGGGACTACTACAAAGAACTAAAGCACCAAACGAACAAGAAGAAAGCAAGCCAACGAAAAGAAGATCCATCAGAACCTTCAACAAGCTCAAAGAGCAAGACCAACGTTACCTGCTACGAGTGCAACAAAAAGGGACATTTCAAGTCAGAATGCCCCAACCTAAAGGAAACCAAAATGGCGCGAAGAAAGAAGGCTCTCCAAGCCACCTGGGACGAATCCTCTTCCGAAGAAGAAGAAGAAGTCCCACATACGAATCTCCTCGCCCTAACCGCCTCGGAAGACGTTGACTTCGGATCAAAGTCGGAACCAGATGACAGAAGACTTACAATCTCGGAGAACGGGCAAATCACGGTAAGAGGTTACTCTGAATATGAATTGTCAAAGTTAATTTCTTATTTGTCTCGTAACTTAGCGAAATCCAAGATCCGGGCCGAGTCCCTCCGATAGGAAGTAAAACGCCTGAAAGAGGAGGCCGACTCGAGGTCCTTGACCGAGCAAATTCAAGAAGAAAACTCAACTCAAGTTAAAAAGCTTGAGGAAGAGAATTCCTCCTTGAAAACTCAAGTCAAGGAGATCAGAATAGCCTTAGAACAGTTCACTTCGGGTTCCAAGGGTCTTGACATGATCCTTGGAAAGCAGAAGTCCGTTCTTAACCGATCCAGACTCGGATATCGAACTAAGTCGAGACAACGTGCATATTATTCTATGTTGAACCAATCTAGAACCCAAGTCCAAGCATGGGTCCCCAAGCTATGTTTAAGTAAACAAGCTAGACCAAACCAGTATTGGATCCCCAAGGACAAGATTCACATCTTGCCTAACCCCTATAGAGGCTATAGTCTAGGGGGAGCCAATATAAAGACCATATTTATAATTAGATTTTTTTTTTGCTTGCTTGCTTGTTTATTTCCTTTTGTAATTTTAATTATCATGCTTAGACTTAGGATTGGTTAGACTAAGGACAAAAGATTCAATTGAAATTTGAACAACATAGTATTGGGTGGAGGTAAGATGATAGTATGTTAGGGAAGCCCTTCTAATAAGGTCAAGTATATTCTACTTAGTCTGTTTAGTCTGGTGGAACTAGCCGAAGCTACCGATCCAAAACCCAAACTAGTTAGACCAAAATCTTTCAAGAAGTAACTTGAAGATGAATTTTCAGTAAAAGGCTTTGTCAAGGAAATGGTTGTTGCTCCAATAAGGTTATGGCTAAAGAAGGTCTTGTGCCTCGCCAAGACCTGGAAGCCAATTACTGAAAGTCAAATTCACTTCACTTCTTGTTAAATTTGAATCTAACACAAATTTTAATTAATCTTAGATTCAACACATTTTTTCAAAATAAACTTAAACTTTATAAAATTTTCAAAATTAATTCAATGTCTTCAAAGTTAACCATGTTTTTCAAAATTAAAAATTTTGAAAACCTATCTCACAAAACCCATAAGGTTAACATGTTTGATCACGTAGAACTGGGTGAGATATCTAGGACCTAAAACTATAATTCACTATCCTTAAAATGTGTCAAAGTTAATCTTGGTTTTCCTTAACATGTTTTCCGATGTGCATAAGCTTTCATGTCATAACATTAGTTTTCAAAGATTAGTTCAAAATTTTAATCTTTCATACTTTTTGCTCGAAATCCTCTAAAAAATTCACTTTAATTTGAGGATTGACTCATCAAGTTAAGATATAGCACGTAATTGACTTATTTTTTATTAGTCAAACCTGGTCAAAATTGGTCAACGGTCAAATTGGTCAGCAGTCAAATATTGGTCAACCCGGGCGCCCGAGCCTATACGGGCGCTTGGTACTTTATCTTCGGCCAAGGCAGTCAGCCCTGCCAAAAACAACTGACAGCCACCTGATTCAGGCGCCCGAGAGGCTCTCGGGCGCCCCAATGATCACGGGCGCCCGTGTAACCTTATATAAGGCCATCAAATCATGACCATTTTCCACACCAAGCAAGCTTCTCCTCCATTCCTTCTCCTCCCAAGGCGCCCGAAAGCTCCTTTCTTGTCCTCGAATGCCCTACTTCGACAATGCCTCCCCAGTACCATTTTAATTATGCACTTATAATTAATTTCTCAATTATCTCGCTTATTAAATGCATAATTTTTCTTATTCGTTTAGAAAACGTTGTGTTACCCAACCTAACCCTGTGGCCGAGCCTAGCCCTGATCCTAGGTTCCCTAACTTATAATTATTTAATAAATTTGCCTAGACCACCTGCAAACCTATCAAAACTAGCTTTCTAAATAGACAATTCTTCACCCAGTCCTGCCCCTTAGCGATGGATGCAATCAATTTTTATCAACTAGACCATCTTGTTTTCTGCACACATCCAGTTAACACAACCCTGTGTGCTGAATTTTACAACAATCTGGTCAAAGTAGATGACCTTTGCTACTCAACCATCGTACAAGGGATGCCACTCACTATCTCACCAACCTTATTCAATCAATTTTTAGGTCTACGACCCTTCCAGTCTACCTTTTGTTGCTATCCTCCTATTGACCTGCCTTTCAGTGCCCCTTATTCCCACATTTCCTTGGACACACTTTACTCCTACTTCTTCGGAGATGTCCGAGACCCGACGAGACAGAGGTTTCAGTCTGTCGATCTCCGCGCCCAGCATTATACTCTCTATAGAGTCATAATTCACTGTGTCCTTCCACTGACCACTCGGGATGTCGCGACCATGCGACCTTTTATACCTTCCTCCTCTATGCTATGATTCATCATCTGGATTTAAACATTGGCCTTCACATTTTCCACACGATCATCTATGCATCCAACATTTCTACCCATGCCCGAGTCCGAACCCCATACTGCCACATCATTACCTCCCTACTTCACCACTACGGCCACGACATCACCGCCGGGGAGGTAACCCCAATGACCTAGTTCGACGAGATCGGGGCTAGGAACTTTCCTTAGCAGGGATAGATATCTCGGCCACCGGGGTTCTTTCATGGAGACGCCAGAGGGCTCAACCCCAGATAGACTCGGACGAGGAGGTGGAGGTTGATGTAGTTGATCTCGCAGCCAAGATCAACGAGCACTTGCAGGAACCTCCTCCACCGACCACCGACCACCGACCAGCGCCTGGCACTACTACAGATAGAGATGCACAGCCTCCGAGAGGAGATGGATGCCCGTCACGTTGAGTTTACAGACGCTCTTCAGACCGAACACAATGTGAACCTGGGTTATCACACCGAATACATGGACAATCTTCGAGCCGAACGTGAGGCAAATGCGGCTCGACACAATGAAGTGATGTCCATGTTCCGGTCATGGCAGCCCGGTCCATTCGACCCCCCTGGCCCCTCCTCATAGATCTGAATGATTCTCCAGCTAGCTGACTGTACTTGTACTATTTGACTAGCCCTACCCTGTAGGGTTGACCTGTGGTTGACTTTACTGGTCCTTGTGATTGACCAGTTGACTTTTATTTAGCTATTGTATCTACTGACTAGTTACTTACCTGATGAGTTATCTGCTTTATGCCTTGATTATTTGTTTAACTGCTAAGTCATTAACTTCATCATCAGTTAGGGTTGTGCTTAGTAGAATAGGACTGATTTATATTGTTTTCTTAAAAAAATTTCCTATTCTTTTAATTTTTTAAAAAATTAGCAAATTTATCATTTCATTTTATTAAGTTTTTGAAATTTAAAATGAGTTTCCGACTTAGTTTTCTTTCAAAAACTACCCCTTTCAAAACTAAGGTTTTTTCGCAAATGGACTTAGCTTAGGCCCTAACCCTAGAACTACATGCACCTATAGATCTAGAAGCCAGCATCTCACAAGCACCTTAGGATACTTTTGATTGATAACCTAGACTGGGTTGAGATGCTTAGGTCTATACCTTGATTCAAGATGCTTTAAGTCAGTGCATCTACAGTAATTGGGGCAATAAATACAAGTTGAACAACAATCAGGTTAAGTGTCAAGCTTAGAAAATCTAACTTGATCAGATCACTTAACTTGACTAACCCTAGCGAAAGCTACTATTTATGACAATTAGTAAGTAGCTAACATGGTTAGACAGGACCCGAACAAGATTGGTTTAATTTGGTTTGGTCCAGCTTTCTTAATCATTAGAGTTAGTTCAATACAGAATTTTAATTTCGTACTAGCTCTAATTTATTTGTTGTAATTAGTATCATTTTTTATATATATGGCAAAGGGGAAGAAAAACAAAAGAAAGAGGGAAAATTTTTTCAAATTTTTTAAAATTTTCAAAACTCTTTTTTCAAAAAGTAAAGAAGAAAGCTCTAAGTGCTCATTTTTCAAGTATTTCTCAGTTTTTAAATACTTCAAAGTTCTTTAAGTATTTAAAAATGTTTTTAAACTATTTTGACTATTTCAAATTTATTCGTAAAAGTTTTTTTAAAAAAAGTACTTAAAATGGTTTTAAATTTCTAAGTATTTTTCAAATGCTTTAAACTTTTTCTAAGTGCTCTTAAGATACTTCGAAAAAGCTTCAAAATTTCTAAATGTATTTTGAAAAATATTTCTAAGAAATTTTTTTAGCAAACAAATTTGCCTGAGCTAAATTATTTTTCATAAAAAACTTGTTGGCAAATGTGCTAAGTAAATTTTTCTTAGTAAACCAATTCATTTTGTGAAAATGTTTTTAAGCAAATTTTTTCTAAGTTGGGAAAAATTTTTTAAGATCTCAAAATTAAAACTTTGCAAGGAAAATCAGTTTTCAAAACTTATTTTGCCTAAGTAAATTTTCAAAATATTGAAACAAAAATTAGGCTTCCAAAACCTTTTCAAAAATTGCCTAAATGTTCTTAAGTACAATTGCTTTATTTTTGAAAACCACTTAGTCAAAAAAACTTAAAGCTTTTACTAAATCTTGAAAAACACTTAGCACTTAGAAAGTTTACAAAACCCACATGATATTAAAAATTTCAGGGGGAGAATGTGAAATTCAGGGGGAGATAAAATCTATTGTTAGTATTGTTAGATTGCTATAATATGTTTTTAACTTAACTTTTTGAACCGTGTTGCCATAAATCAAAAAGGGAGAGATTGTTGGTGCCGGAAGCACCAAAGTCGAACCTATGTTTTGATAATGGCAAAGGGTTCAGAAGTTAAGATTTGGTTGAGATCTAACAAAGTTACTAAGTGTGCAGGAAAGTCCTAGGTACACTAGGCACTAAGTCCTGGTTCTTTGAATTGGGCACTAAGTCTTGGCCGCGGGCTGGGCAACTAAGTCATGACGCAAAGTTGGGCAATAAGACCTGGTGAGTGAAGCTGGGCACTAAGACCTAGTGAGTGAAGCTGGGCATGAAGACCTGATCGCGGATTGGGCACGAAGACCTGGTGAGTGAAGCTGGGAAAAAAGTCCAACTGGAGGAGTCGGTTGGCTAAAAAGGTAAATTCTCCCGAGAGGAGTAGGTGAGGATGTGTTCCCCGTAGGAGGGAACATTAGGCGTCAGTTCGACCTAGGGTGTCATTTGGGAGACCCAAAGTCAGAACCAAGACAGCTTAGGCTGTAAATAATGTTTAATATATATTGTATATTTGTTTCTTGTGTTTGGAACTAACCCTGGTTGCAGGAAACGAAGGGACTGTGTTTCTGCAGCTCAGGCGCCTCATTGGAAGGAGGCGCCTCACTGGACTAGGCGCATGTATGGATACAGGCGCCCCAGTGCAAGGCCAAACCAAGACCATCGAAGCAAACTGCCACGAAAGCCTTTGGACCAAGTCAAGCTAAGCGCCTGTGTTAACACAGGCGCCCCAGTCAGCTGTGGTGCCTCAATGAAGGGGATAAGCGCTAACCGAGCCAGTGGATTGGAGTTCGCGCAGGAGAGGCCACGTGTAGGCGCCCCCTTCAACACAGGCGCCCAGGAGACGACTATAAAAGGGGGTTCACCCCCAAGACTTGGATACAACTTGTAAATCTCGCTCTCAACACTTTCGCTCAAGCGCTATGCTCCGACACGCTCTGCATTCATGATTCAAGCGTCGACAACGACCCATTGCTCCAAAATTCCATCCACTTCGGTCGTCGATAAAATCGTTAATTTTCTTAAGTGTTGTAACTGCTTTTTTCGATTTTATATCTGTACTCGAAACTGTAACTATTTCTACGAATATAGAAATGTCCAACGTAAATGGTCAAGGACCGTGGGCCTTGGAGTAGGAGCCGACTGTGACTCCGAACCAAGTAAAACAAATCGTGTTAGCGACTTTGCTTTACTATTTCTGCTGCGTATTTCTCTTTACTGTCCAAAAAATTTTCGATCGATATTCACCCCCCACCCTCTATCAATTTACTCCAATCCAATAGACACAATAGTGTCTCCACTTTCAGTGACTTGTATATTATAGGAAGCTCAGATAAGTGTGTCTTCAGCTCCGTGAAGGCCTTCTCGCATTGATCATCCCATTCAAATTTGACTAATTTCCTCAAAATTTTGAAGAAAGGCAGAGTCCTGTCGGTTAACTGAGATATGTGTTGATGCAGTCTGACCCTGATTATTATTTTGGTGTTGACACCGATTTTAGTTTAGGTTAATAAGATGAGTCTGGTTTAAGTCCTGGTCGGGGACTGGGCATGACTCCCGGTGAGTGAAGCCGGGTTATGGAAACCCCGGTGAGTGAAGCCGGGTCCTGGTGAGTGAAGTCGGGTCCTGGTGAGTGAAGCCAGGTGATTGAAAACCCCGGTGAGTGAAGTGGGGTCCTGATGAGTGAAGCCAGGTGATTGAAACCTCGGTGAGTGAAGTCGGGTCCTGGTGAGTGAAGCTAGGTGATTGAAAACTCCGGTGAGTGAAGCCAGGTCCTGGTGAGTGAAGCCAGGTGATTGAAACTCCGGTGAGTGAAGTCGAGTCCTGGTGAGTGAAGCCAGGTGATGAAAATCCCGGTGAGTGAAGCCGGGTGACTGAAACTCTGGTGAGTGAAGCCAGGTCCTAGCTAGGGAAGCTAGGTTGAACGAAGTCCCAGTGAGTGAAGCTGGGCACGAAGTCTTGGTCCGGGGGACTGAGCATTGCATGTACTGGTCGGAGAGGGCACGTGAGCTCGTTCTCTGGGACCAGAATGAGTCAGAGAAGGCTAGGAACGTTGTTCTCTGGACTTAGGGCTGAATCGGTCGGAGCTGGATCGGTCTGGCGACCGATCAGGGAGTTGGCACGAACTCCCTGTTGTGGATCGGTCTGGTGACCGATCCAGAGAAGTCTGATTGGTCTGGTGACCGATCAGGGAGAGAACAGAAACATCTGTGGGGTTTCTGTGTGGCTTCTGATCGTTCTGGTGAACGATTAGAATAAGAGCTGGAAAAAGGTCTAGGTGACCTGATCGGTCACTTGGACCGATCAATGCTCGCCTGGACCGATCAGGATGGGACCTGATTGGTCCAGGAGTGACCTGATCGGCCACTGTGACCGATTAGGTCATACCCAGATCGGTCAGGTGACCGATCAGGTGGTTTAGATTGGGAAGGGCTTGCGGTTATGGCCTTAAAACTCAGTGAACTGCTGGATTGGTCAGATTGACCGATCCATGATCCCTGATCGGCCAGTGTGACCGATCAGGGAGTCACTGGATCGATCAGGAGGTGACCTGATCGATCAGGGTCCTCTCTGATCGGTCTGGGGGTCGATCAGTAGCTGACAACTTTAATTCAAATACGCTGTCAGACTTCTGATCGCGTTCTGATTTCCTCCTGAACACTACTGATATTTGCTCTGATCTTCTGATAATTGATTCTCTGTTGATTTGATGTGCTAAATAACTGCTAAGTGTGCAGGTAACTCAGGATTACTCAAGGAGGGTCAACCGAAGATCTTTTGCTACAACAGTTTTGGCTGTTTTCCGTTCGCAGGAAACAACGTCTTCTGGCGGGAGCTGGCAACGGCTGGGAAGCTGACCTGGGGCTCGACTGGAGAGTGTTCAGGGAGTCCAGAAGAGGTCAGGGGTAGCTAGGTTGTTGCAGATGAGCAGCTGTAGAGGAGCGTCTGCATCTGGTGACCTGGGTTAAGTGTTGGCTGGCGAAGAAGAGAAAAAAAAACTCTTCATCCCTTTGGCAATCACTCTGAAGCTTCAAGCGAACTCTTGCAAATCATTCTGATCCTTGAAGAAATTCGTTGAGACACTGCAAACTTGAGCGCTTGGAAGAGGCAGAGAGCTTGGCGAGTCCATCAGCAACCAGACACGAAGAGCAGGGAGTTCTTGCGTGAGGTTTGTGCTGGGTGGAGCTCGGTGTAGAGTTCTTGTGTTCCTTCTGTCCAAGTACTCTGTAAGCCTTCTTGGGTTTCACTGTCATTAATTTTTTTACTTTGTTGAAACTGCTGTTGAGAGGTTTCTCCACTGAGAAGGAGGATTTGATATCCGGATTTTCCGGGGCTTGATCTGCCGACGATCAAGGGATCGCACACCTTACGGGCACGCCAAGGAGTAGGGGCAAGTTATCCCCGAATCTTGTATATCCTCGTGTTAGGTTTTTTGGTGTTCTTTGATTTCTACATTTCTGTTTCCTACTTGCTTGCTTCCGCTGTTGCTAACCTTCAAGTGCAGAAAACCTAAAAGAGCTAAAGATTTGGTGTCTGGCTACATTCACCCCCCCCCCCCACCTCTCTAGCCATCCAAGCACCAACAATATGAACATGGATAGAGATGTGATCCTTCCATTAAGCCGTTGAACCTCTTTAAAATTGCTTGGTGATGACATATTTAAAATAACCTGTACCTTCTCCGCATTCACCTCAATTCCTCTCTCTATCACCATGTACCCGAAGAAACGCCCACTTTTCACCCCGAACAAATACTTATTGGATTCAGCTTTAGCCTGTTAACTCTCAGGGTGGCGAACGTCTCCTCTAGATCGACAATCATGTTTTTCCCCTTCTCCATTTTGACCAGGACATCATCAATGTAAACCTCGATATTTCGACCAATCTGATGTTGAAACACCTTATCCATCATCCATTGATAGGTTGCTCCCGCATTCCTTAATCCGAATGGCATGATATTGGAACAGTAGGTGCCATTGGCGGTCACAAAACTTACTTTCTGTTGATCTTCTCTGGTAAGAGGAACCTGGTGATATCCCTGATACGCGCCCAACATTGAGATAAACTCACAGTCGGAGGTTGAATCTACTAGTTGATCGATGCGAGGCAAGAGGTAGCAGTCTTTAGGGCATGCTTTATTTAAATCTCGAAAATCAATACAAACCCACCATTTTCTCCTGGGATTTGGGACCAATACAATATTTGCCAGCCAGGTCGGGAATTGTACTTCCCGAATGTGCCCTGCTTTCAGCAACTTCGCCACCTCTTCTTTGATTATTTGGTTTTGCTCTGGGGCAAAGTGCCTTCGTCTTTGCTTGACTGGTCAAGCTCCTAGAGCAATGTGTAGTCTGTGTGTAGCCAGAGTAGGAGGAACCCCTTTGATTTCATCTATAGCCCATGCGAAGACGTCATAATGACTGACCAAGCAGTTGATCAGCCTGTCTCTAAGTTTAGGGCTCAGATCTGCAGCGATTCTTGTAACTCGTCCCTGCTGACAAGGATGGATCTGGACTTCCTCGAGCTCCACCGCCCTGCGTTCTTCCTTGGCTTCTTCTTTCGCCCGGGGGTCAGCTAAGTTGATCTACAAGGTCTCATGGGTTTTCATGCTCTTGCGTTTTGACTTCCCCACTATAACATCACCAAGAAACTAACTGATCACCTTTAACCTCAGTCACCTGATCCCCCATCGGGCATTTAATTTCTGGTGATAGATCGAGACCATAGCTTAAAATAAGCTAAGGGCTGGTCTCCCCAAAATGACATTAGATGACGATGGGGCATCCACCACCATGAAAGGAGTTCTCCTCGTCCTACAAGATATCATCCCCGAGGGACAGGGACAACGATATTTGTCCTAGCGGCTACATCCAATGCCCAGTGAAGCCGAACAGCGGTGTTGAGATGGGGCACAACTCACCCTTATCTACTTGCATCTAGTCCAGAGCCACCTTGTATAGGATATTGACAAAGTTTCCTATATCCACGAAAATGTGTTTAACCTCATAATTAGCTATGCGAGCAAGAATTACCAATGTATCTTCATGGAGAGATTCAACATCCTCCAGGTCATCAGGGCCAAAGGAGATAACAAGCCCATTGTGCTTCTCCTTACTCATCCTAATTGCGTTGTTTTCCCGTCTATGCATGTGAGACTTTCTTGCCCGATGTGAATCCCCAGCGGTCGGGCCTCCCGAGATCATTCTGACATGCCCCGACGGAGGTCCTCAGGCTGGAGCCTTGCCCTTCTCCAGGTCTCGCTTTGGTGAAGTAGATCGGTGGGGCGAACCTCCTTGGATCTCCCTTCCAAAACCGATCGAGCCCGCATCCTGGGTTTCTCTTCCCCTGATTGTCGTCGCCTAGGAGATCAGCTTCGGCGAGGGGATCTTCGTCGATACCCCGAGTTTCTCCACTTCTTGCGTGGCTTGGCTCCGACATCCTTGGATCTCCTCCTTTTCAAAGTGTAGCACTCCTCTATGGAATGCGTAGCACTGCCATAAAAATCACAGTATTTCTCACGCAATGTGGGTCCTTCAGTGTCCACTATTTCCACCAGCTTCTTCTTAGTGTCCCAGTGGTTTCTGCCGGAGCGAGAATCCTTCGCCCGTATAGGAGCAGGTGGCTCCTTTCTCTTGGATTGTTTTGAAATCCAAATAGGTGTACCTACCGAATCCTTATGGTGGGCATGCTACACCTCGACATTAACGTGCTTGACCGACCACCCCAATAGATCATCAAAGCTAGTCAGTGGATTTTTCACAAGGGATGGAAGAAATCTCGTTCAGCGAGTCCTTATGTAAAGGCGCTGACGAGAATCTCTGAAGTGGCGCTCGGCACATCCTGTACCACCCGATTGAACCGCTGAATGTAGTCCTTCAGCGACTCCTTGCTCTCCTATTTAGTGTTGTCTTCTGATATCGCTGGCTACTGATGAAGTGGTGCAAGAAGACAATTTTAAACTTCAGGAAGGAGTTTTTGGAATCTTGCAGCAACCATTAGAACCACCGCTGCGCTGCTCCCGATAACGTATTCAAGAATACCTAACACTTCACACCATTTGTATATTGGTGCAATAGAGTCACGTTCTCGAACTTGCAAATATGATCTTCGGGATATGTTTTCCTATTGTAATCAGCAATTTCGGCACCGCAGAATTGTTTAGGCATGGAGTCATCCACAATGTCCCAGACGAATGGCAAAGATGTGTACTTTGGGAGAACCTTTATAGGTTCACTCTTCCCTTGTCCCTCTTCATGGTGTAGAATGCTGAAAGCGGTTGTATACGCTTTCTCTAAATTGGAGTCTCATCTATGTCCTAGGGCCCCATTCACGGGCACACCCGGAGGTGATATGGATCTCCGATTCTAAACATAGGAAGTTGATGCTCTCTCGGAGTCTGCCTATAGCAGATTTGGTCGTTGAGAAGTAGCTTGTTCAATTTGATGATGCTCCAGCGCCCCTCGAACGGTGTTGGAGATTAGGCGGTCCAGTTCCTCCCGTGTCAAACTGGTTGGTTGTCCTTCTGGTTCTGCCATCACAGTGTTCCTTTTGGTAGTTAGTCTTGCTTGCCACAGACGGCACCAAACTTATTCTGGAAGTGAACGACGTGGACGACAGGTCACCGTGGTGTAGCCTTGAGTGATGACAAAGGAGCACATCCGCGCCTGCGAGATTAACACGAGCGTTAAAGAGATACATCGGAAAGAGTTCCGGCGGAGTCCTCTCCGATGCTTAAGTCAGAAATTACTAGCAGATAAGAAGGGAGCAAGAAGAATCAATTATCTAGAGTTCAAGAGAGACCCTCCCCCCTTTTACTTAGGTGCTGAAGCACCTTATATAATCGTTGTCCCCTTCCTTCAGATGCTCCCACATTCCTGTAATCGCTTTCCCTGTTCCCACGCCTCCTGGTTCGTGGTTACCTGCCAACTGTCGTTCACAGGGGGCTATTGGTAACGATTGTCGCGCATATTAAATCATGCATTGCGGGTCATAACTACCTGTCAGTTTTCCTATTCAGAGAGGGGGTGCTTGAAACTGTCGCCACTTGTATTAAGTGTATCATTATCCTCGTTAATGGTAAACTTCTCCTTATCTGTCCTCTCTCTCTCTCTCTCCCGAGTTGGTCTTGGGCTCCGCCCTCTGAGTTAAGCTCGGGAACTTTCAATGTCCGTCCTCTCCCGAGTTGGTCTCGGGCACTTCTCTCCCGAGTTGATCTCGGGCGCTTCTCTCCCGAGTTGGTCTCAGGTGCTTCTCTCCCGAGTTGGTCTCGGGCACTCTCCGCCTGAGTTGATCTCAGCATTTCTCTCCCAAGCTAGTTTCGAGGACTCTTCCCCGAGCTGGTCTTAGGCATTTCTCTCCCAAGCTGGTCTTGGGAACTCTTTCCGAGCTGGTCTCAGGCATTTCTCTCCCGAGTTGTTCTCGGGGACTCTTCCCCGAGCTGGTCTCGGGGCACATACTGCCTGAGCTGGTCTCAGACACTTCTCCCCTATGTTGGCCTCGGGGACTCTCTCGAGCACATCTCTCCTTCTTAACCATGACACACAGCCTTCTCGCACCACGTGTTCACCTTGGGCTACTCATCCCGATCACATATAAACCATGCAAATTAGATTGTATATTTTCAAATGTCAAATAAGATTTACTGAGCCCTCAATCTGATAACCTCATGAATGTAGAATATTTTAGCATTTGTTCTATAATAACATTCATCATCCAGTTCTCTCTTTTGGTGCTCAACATTTTCTTTGAGAGGACGTAGCTTTAGAACTTTAGGCTGAAGTGAGAAAGAAGAAGTGCATCTTGATTGGATTATAGGTATTAGGAAGAGATTCAAGATTTCAAGTGAATGTAGTTATTGATGTTTGCAATTTTTCTACTGTTGATAACATGTCTTAACAGCGAGACAATGCATTATATATATTTCTTCATGTGGAGTGCTTACTTGAAGTTATTAAAAAAACATTATTTAGATTATTCATGCTTACCTTGAAGCACCCGTTAATAGTAGATACTTACATGGATCAAATGTTAACTACCACCATTACTTGCAAAATGCTAGACAACTACTCTCTCTCTCTCTTTAATTCTGTCCAAGATTGTTTTACTTGTAATGTGTTGAGAGTTGGTTCCGGGATTGCTGTCGGAAAGATACAAACGGATATGATTTCGTCGAGGTTAATATTGGACATTATCTCCGTAAAACGATATTGTTCCGCTACAGGTGCTCACGGATAGCAGCAATTCATTTTCCATGATACAACGACGATGTCTCGAAATAGCATCACTATAAATTTCGAGACCGACGAACTTTCTCGTATGCTTTTTGGACTCTGGATGGACAAGATGGGATGAATGCTAATGACTTTTATGATTGAATAAATGAATCCATATACAAGGGCAGAGGTGAGGTACCCTTTGGTGAGTGGGTGTGACCTATGGCTTAGGATTAATCTAGGTCGTTCGATCTAGAGGGTTGTTACCCTTCAAATAGCCCTTTGATCTCATCTATCAGATCTGGATGGTTGTAACCCTTCAGATTTCTCTTTAATCTCATCTATCATATCTGGATGGTTGTAACCCTTCAGATCTCCCTTTGATCTGACGCTTCAGATCAAGTCTTATTACCAACGGTCAGATCGCGGCTCTTCGTGATCAACGCTCCAATCACGTCACTTACGATTTAGCACCCATCTTTGGTCCAACTGTTATCATTCGTTTGTCCAATCATCTCTCTCCTCCTACCTAAGCACCACGTCACATGCCACGTAGGCATGACCATATCAGATGCATATATGCGAAGTGCAAAGTGTTCCAACAAAATGCCCATTGTGCACGTACGCACGTACGCTCTTGGCGGGTGGTGGGTGTGAGCACCTGCTCACCTGTGAGAAGAGACCACATGTATTTTTCTTTTTTAACTCCATTAACACAAGAATACATATAAGGAGACAAACTCCTTTGGAAATTTTAGATGTAGGACTATTCTCCATCTATTTTCTTCTATGTCAATTTTTTGTTGACTTTAAATAATTCATTTCTCATTCATCCGTAATCGGTTTTGAGCAAATTAATTGTCTAGATTCATTTACGCGAAACGTAAATTTCATTTTTAAAATCAATTCTGACTTTTATCGATTAATGACATTTCGATTTTCCTTTACAAAATCATTTTTTGTCATTTTTAAGAATCAAATATCTAACATAATGTTCTTTAATCAATTTTATTTACCTCATCTTGAGTTTTTTTAATAATATAAAAAATCTGCCTCTACTCCTCATTCCTTTAATTATAATCAGGTAAACATCTAATTATAATATTTACCAGCCGTCTTTGAACTATTTATTTTGTTTGGCATGTCACCATTTTTCACCAAGGCCTTCCAAAGATCCACTAAAACACATGATCAGAAGGACTGCTCAAGCCCTCACCCAGTAGCTTGGACGATGTATTCACAAAATGTGTTTTTAGCATACATCGTCCAAGCTATTAATTTAAATTAATAGCATGGACGATGTATGCTAAAAACACATTTTGTGAATGAAGTTTATGTTTCTTTTTCTATTCGGCCAAGATTGTATATGTTCTCTCACATCATCATAATCCTCATGACTCACTACAAGAAAAATTATATTTACTGACGGAATTACCGACGAAAAATATTTTCAATCAGTAAATACCGACGGAATTGATATTCCGTTGGCAAATACCGACAGAATAAATTTTCCGTCAGTATATTTAGATGAGGGCTTTAATTTTCCGTCGGCAATTGGTATTATTACCGACGGAATTATGATTCCGTTGGTAATTATCGACGGAGAATATTTTCCATCGGCATATTTAGGGATTCATTTAAAAAAATACGAGTTTTGATAATTCAGCATATCACCGACGGACACAAATTCCGTCGAGGATTTCCGACGGAACGCCCATTCTGTCGGGGATTGCTAACGGAATGCCCATTCCGTCGGAGGTTTCCGACGGAACGCCCGTTCCGTCGGGGATTTCCGAGGGAACGGCCGTTCCGTCGGGGATTTCCGACGGAACGGCCGTTCCGTCGGGGGTTTCCGACGGAATGGCCGTTCCGTCGGAAATCCCCGACGGAACGACTGTTCCGTCGGTAAGGTTAGGTTTTGCCGCCGATTCCGTCGGAGGTTTCCGACAAAACGCCCGTTCCGTCAGGGGTTTCCGACGGAACGCCCATTCCATCGGTAAGGTTAGGTTTTGCCGCCGATAATTTGCGGCTAGGCGCCTTTTTTTTTCCACGTTGGCGAAATTGCCGACGGAATCACCGTTCCGTCGGTGGTTACCGACAGAAAATTAATTCCACCGGTAATGGTGGATAAATTAGGGTTGGGGGTTTTCTTTTTCCCTCACGCGATCAATTCCTTCCTTCTCTCGGCGATTCTCGGCGCACGCGGTCTCCTCTCCTCCCGGTACGTATTTTCTTCTTCGTCTCCGGCATCGGCGTGTCTCTGGCGGCCGTAGCCGGCGTCGGCTGTCTCTGGCGGCCGCAGCTCCCTCCGGCGTGGGCGCTGGCAGCCGCAGACGGGCCAGCAGCCTCGGCCATGGCCGCTGGCGATCTCAGGCGGGCCAGCCGCCACGCCGTTGCCGCTTGCGGCCATAGGCGTGGCAGGCGGCTTGGTCGTGGCCGCTGCTAGCCTAAGGCGTGCCAGCCGCCTCAGGCGTGGCCGCAGGCGAGCGAGGCGGCCCAGGGGGTTTGCCAGCGGCACATTTTGCTCGTCGATGGCCCAGCCGCCATGTCCGAGTACGCCCGCGGCACATTTGGCACGCCGGCGGCCCATTTGGCGCGCCGGTGGGCCAGAGGGCACGCCGACAGCTCATTTGGCACGACCGCGACTCATTTGCCTTGCCGGGGCAAAATTAATTAGATTTATTTATTAATCGAAATTTGTAATCGTTTGTTTTTAATTAGATTTATTTTTTACTCTTGTGAGATTTTGTTCTTTGTGCATCTTCGATTGTAAAGATCTTCAATGAGATATGACCCATATCAAACATTGACAAGTTATATAAGTTGGAGACTGTTTGCACTTTCCTTAAGTGATACAGTTAAATTTCAATTGTCATCAAGCTTTGTATATATGCTCTATGATCCTGGCAAACTGGTATACCACATTGATGGAAATATTTTCATCAGAGACACCTTAGTGATGCTCATAAATACTTGTTCTTTCATGAATGCTGGCATATATCTTTTTGGATTGTGTAATTTGTTGTACAGCTTCAAATATTAAAGTACTGAAGATCTATATTTCTAATAACAATATAACCTTACGTAGAGTTCAATTGGAAGAATAAAACTCATGGTTAACCTTATATAGAGGGAAGTTGCAGCTTGTTATAAGCTCTGTTTTTTTAATGAAATGACATTAAAACAAGTGTTTCATATCCATATCTACCACCAGTCTAGGTTTGTAGTCTTCACCGATCTTGTTAGCTCTAGCTTTTGGGGACATGTGACTTGGCATGAGCATAATGTGAACTGTCTGTGTAGTATTTCCCCAATATGCAGTGTTAGGTCAATTTGATGCTTGCATTAAAGAAGCATACATTTGTTTTCTGATTTTTTTTTTTGAAATGGTTCATAAATTGTTTTCTAATTTTTTGTTTCTATAGAAACTATCTTTTCAGTCCAGATGATTAATCATATTGGTTTTCTCCAGCATGCTAGTGGTTGCGACTTCTGGAGCTGGTTTTGTTCTTGGGAGCAGTAGTTCTATTGATCTTGCTGGGCTTTGTTGCACTTGTGCTGGTACTATGATGGTTGCAGCATCTGCTAACTCTCTAAATCAGGTATTCTTAACTTTTCTGGCTATGCCATGTCATACTTTTTAAACTGAATTTCCTCTCTCACACATTTTAGCTAGCTAGTTGTCCTTGTACTGCAGTTTAGGCAAGAACATCTTGTATGCAATATGTGCTGTAACATCATAACAGAGATATGCTATACTGTCATGTGTTTCTATGATATGCTCTACCATTCTGTGTTTCTACGTCCTAAGTCCCAAGGAATTGGATATTTTACTTTTTTTAAATGAAACCACAATCTGTGGAACAATAGGAGAAAATGTAGGAGCTATAATATGTAATGTTCGATATATATGTTTCTATTTGATTGGGGGAAATATGCTTAATTGTGGACTGGTTCTCCTGATCATTGTCTATAATTCCATCATTTAACATTGAGGCTTATAATGTATATGCAAATTGAATAAATTACAGCATAAAGAATCACTTTCAGATTCTTCAAACTCCATGTCATGTTCCCTGGATTAGACTTGGTCTAGATCTCCATAAATGATTAGGCAATTAACTAACAAGTATTTCTTATATGTCAAATTATCTTCAAGTGATAAATCAATCGTAAACAATGTTCTTTTGGATGTTTTCTTGATATCAGGTTGATAGAGTATGATGTATAGGAGACTGCAGAAGACTTTAAGCTCTGAGGAGTTGTTGCCACCTTTATGGGAAAATTGCAATGAAGGTTCCAATGAGGGGATTCAAGATGGAAGTAGACCTTTCTGGCCACGGACGGAATCAGGAATCTTTCGATCAGTATTGAGGGTTGATCCTAATTTCTGTGTTAAAATATAGCATCATGTGTAAGAAACTTCAAGGTTGAATGTGTCCAGAGTTATCAAAAGATAGTCTTGATTTCCATATTAAAACTTGTAAATATGAATTATTTTCATTGTAATGGTTGTTTGTTAAATCGGATTGTTTATATGTTTATGTTTGTTTGCTAAATTGTATTGTTTATATGTTCATGTTTGTTTGTTAAAACCATATTGTTTATATGTTTGTGAAATATAATGTTCTGTTTTTTAATTTTACAATATGTGTAAAATAAAAATTTGTTAATTTTTTTTTTTTAATTTCCGACGGAATACCGACGGAAATAGGGGTCTGTCGGGAATGTATCGAAATACATCACGGACGGAAACTTGGTTTCCGTCGGTGATTACCGACGGAAACTTGCCCTCCGTCGGTAAACACCGACGAAACCCTTCCGTCGATGAATGTTATTTACCGACGGATTAATTAATCCGTCGGTAATATTATTATCTGACGATTATTATTCTGACGGTTTTTTTTCCATCGTAGTTCCGTCGGAAAGAGTCATTTAAGTCGGTAATATCCATCGGTAACCGTAAATTTTCTTGTAGTGACTCTCATCGTAAATTTGGGGTCGGTAGCTCGAAACGTTTTCCTTGATTGAATTGTGTGCACGGATATATCATTTGTCATATTCATTTCAGTTAAATCATTTTTTGTAGATTTACTAAAGTTCTTTTCAATTTCCTCCAACCTCTCACACCTATTTGATTTAATTCCATAGCCAATTAATCTATTGGTTACCTTTGAATATCTTTATGCCATCTTAATCTATTTTTTTCTCATATTATGATTTCTCTGAACTACACCTAATTGCCCTTGAATAATAATATTTTAATTTTACCCTATCTAGTAGCTCCACATGTCCATGTTAGTATTCTCAGGTTTGTCACTCTAAACTTTTTGTGCAAGCTGCTCCGTAACAATCTAACACTTTTGATTTGTGAAGTATGGTGGGTCGTATCGTAGTCCTATATTCTTTTAGCTTAGCCTAGTGGCACACAACGACCATTTAAGATTCCAAAAGCTCCTCTCCATTCTCTATTTCAACTGCTCGTTGTGTATCCTGTCAATAATAGTTTTTGGTTGAAAATAACTCCAAAATATCTAAAAGTCTTGCCAGTAGGAACTTTATATTCATCCATCTTACTTATTTCATATATTCTTTGCTTACTATATATATATTTAATTTTAATTGCATTTCTCTTGGGACCTTTAATTTCTGAAGTTGTTTTCCTTCACAATCTAAACTTTTATTTATTTTCTCACTCACAGATATTAGTTCATTTTATTGAACTCGTCAGAAGATTATTTTGATAGTTCTTTTGTGCTGCAGTTGTTTCTTACATGCCTATGCATCTCCATTTTTATAACCTGAATCTTTGAACCTTTTCTGATAGTATCTCTGATGAGTGGTCCGTTCTTCGATTTTGCAATTAAATACATTTCTTTCATAGCATGGTATTTTCATGTTAATTTCATGTTTTTCTCTACTACTTTAGCCATAGAAATATCCTACGGGGAGACATATTCATCATATGAATTGACTTTTCCTCTATTTCAGGTTACGCGTTGTTCCTGCACTAACTAAACACTAAAGTTCACGTGCTTTTGATAAGAAACGATCATTTACCAGATTATTTGGAGTGTTATCTTGGGATTTCTGGACCTGGAGTTATGGGGTCACCTACTGGACCAATGTATTTTTGGATGTAGGTTTCCATGTCTGCCTCACTGCTGTGGACTTTTAAAAGTCTATATAGCACGGTCTTCATGATGTGACCTTTACCTTAGAATATATATATTGTGTTTTCTTAAAGTAAATGTGCAGGGACAGACTTTTCAGAGAACTAGAATAATCTGAACTCCACCTTCAAGAAGTGAAGGTTGACATGCTAATTAATTCACTTCATAGACTTGTAACTTCGATGTAGTTGCATGCACATCACCTTCAACTGTGGAACTAGTAAGCTCATTTGACCCATTGCAGTCTTTCTTTTGATCACTTTGTGGTGAAGGGAAGATGTTCACTGATTGCATGATTGTTTGTTGCAATTTTGATGCTTAAATTTCTACACGATCTGAAAGAGTGTGAATGTGGAATCATCTAAGTATCTAATGCATCGAACTTTTCAAAGTTCTAGAAGTACTAGTGGCTTCTCACATATGAAGTTAAAAATTTAGTTTAAATTAATTTCTTAAGAAGTTTCAGTCGTAGATATTAATAGGAGACAACAAAGTTAACCTTTCCTATGAAAGAAAAAAGTAGCAAATTAAAGGTCAGACATGAATGACTCTGAGGTATCATGCTTTTGGTGAAAAAAAAAAGACTCTTTTTTTGTATCTTTTTGTGCCCCACTAACTAGCATTTACAATGACAGAGAGAAAGGCTGGTTCCATCTGCAGTGTGCTCATGATGGCTTTCATTTGTTTTACATAAAACTAAGCAGACATGTCTGCGAGCCAAGAATTTGATGAAGATGCAGCAGTTCAAATATTTCTTCATGAATATATTTCAGGTGCAATCGACTCAACACTTTTGCTCGGATTCACTTATCCTTTTGGCATATCTTTTCCATCTTGACAGTGCTTGTAAATCAGATTAGGGATTCTTATATATGTTCAGCATTTCGTTGTTTGAGCTTGACTTTCAATCAATTTATATTCATTTTTGGATCTCATTGTTATAGTTGATCTATCTATAACTAACCACTTTAGTCGGACTGATCTTGTTTTGACGACACATGTTTCTCGATCGAAGGTCATTTCTCATTTAACATACCGCTAAGCGGGTACATTAAGTAAACTTATCTTTGACAAAATCAGTAGAAAGTTGATAAGAATGATCATGCACAATACACACTAATGATATATAGAGCTTTATAGTTGAACTCGATGTACACAGATCAATATAATTAAATGAACCTTTGCATTTACTTTTATTTCCAGAAGTAATAAAATATAAAAAAATTAAAACAGAAAAAATATATATTTTTTTTTACATTCTTAAATTAGTTTCTTGTATAATAATTTAAGTACTAAACATGTGTTAGTAATTTACAAGCTAGTGTAGATCTTTTGGGTTGGTGAATCGACCCAACTAACCGGCATGATTAGTTACACTAAATTTATTTGATCGTGCCAATTCGAACATCTCACCGACTCACTCAATTTTCGACTCACTCACTCACTTAATCCCTAATCTATTCTTTGCTTTCGTTTCCATCTACAAAAGTTTTTAATCTTTTCTCCCTCCAAACAAACATAGCCCTAATACCTCACAATGAAATATGGTTGTTTGCTCTTATGTTTACCAAACGAAGGTTGCTTGCTCCTATGGTTTTCCACGTGCGTATATTTAAACAATTATTATTATTATTATTTTGAAAATCTTTGTTTTATTGTCACAACATAAATTTGTAGGAGTTTATTGTTGAAACAAACAAACAACTCTTTACTTCTTAACTTGTTGGTTTAAGCAAGTCTACCAAAAAAGGTTGTAAAGATCTAGAGGAAGAGTGGGGGCATGACCCCTGATGCCAAGATTCTGTGGAATGTTCAATACTTCTAATCTTGTTTTTAATAACATGCACTTAATAGGTAAATTTGATGTGTTATGAGTGTGCCCTACTTAACAATTCGAATGTTAGGAACTAGTGTGTGTTCCCTATTAGCATCGACATCGATTACCATTAATGATTGAAGGAGATTGAGACATTCCCTAAAATAATTAAGAAATAAGGGTGAAATCGAAAGCCCTAAAATAATATCATGGGGATGCTTTACCTAGATCTAAATTATTTGTTTTTTTAGTTAGTATCTGATATTTAATTTTTTGAGTTAGACTAATTTTGGAATGACCGATTGAATCCCATAAAAGTTTTCAATTCTAGATCTAGCACGAAATGCTAAAATTATTACAAAATTTGATATTACATTTGTGTAATTTCAAACCTATAGTCTCCAAAAAAGAAAAATAGGATTAGGTGAAATCAGGGAAACTAACCGGCCAAATTTTAAACACTGTAGAGGATATTTTGAAAATGAATCAAACTCTGTAAGGTAAAATGAAAAGCTTTTTGTTGAATTTATCATCATTTTTTTAATAAAGAAATAACCACAAATAATATTTATGCAAGAATTTATTAAGCTTCACATGATATGTTTCGAGATTTTAATTTTAAAAACGCTAAACAAATTGTATATTTACAATAATTCATATGTAATTATACCAACTTTAATTAACTAGAACAGCAATAACTGCCTTCCCGTCCATTATTTTGAGGAACTATGTACAAGGTAAAGGACAGCGAGACGGGATTTTTGTACCACTTTTCCTCCTATTCCGTTTGTCTTCCTTGTCGATGACGGCTGACGAGTCGTCTAATCGTCGATCGGACACCATCGATGATTTTTGATAATCATCTCGAATCAAATAATATCCTGGAAGAATGATGAACCAGTCGAAATCGTTACAATTACAATCTCGTCAGATTCGACGGTGAATCCGATGAGATCACAATTGCGGCAATCCTACGGGTTCACCATTTTTCCAGGGTATAGTTTTGTTCGGGGCGATGGCCGGAGGCCGTCGGTGGTATCCGATTAGCGATCAGATGACTCATCGATCGTCACCGACGAATGAGACAGACGGGACAAGGAGAAAAGTAGGACAAAAGATCTGTCCTCAAAGGACACCGTTTATAAATTCCTTGTTCAAGGCCCTTTATTTAATTTCCACTTTTTTTTTTTATGATCGGGTATCCTTGCTACTAATCTTGAGAGAAGGATAGTCCTATTCCTCATTCCGCCCATCAAATGAACTCATAACAATTTTCGTGAGCTAACTAATCCAGAGATAGACAATTCATCCTCACATTCCATGCATCTACAAGTGAACTCAGGAAGTTCAATGACTCTTAACATGACGACCCAACATCATCAATACTTCAATCGTCGTAGATGTGTCTACGTGAAAAATAAACCTTAGTTATTTAAGAATGTATCTTGTTAAGGAATGGCAATGGAGCGGAGTCGAAATAGATTTGTTATCTCCATCTTCGAACCTGAATTATAACCCCATCCTCATGCTCAGTTTTAATTAATCATGGAATCCCCGCTCCAATTCTCACGGAGATTAAATCTCCATCTCCGCCTCGATTCCCGTTTGAAATACATATTGACTTAGTCAAAAATATTTTTAATTTTAAACTTTTTTCATAAAAGTATTAATATAAGAAATCAATTATAAAAATTATATTATATAATATAATATAATTTTATATTATTATCGTAACGACCGAGTTTAGGAATGGAGATAGTATTTTCATACTCGTCTCGTTTAACTTACGGAGATTTTCAAAATCACTGAACCCGAAAAAACTCCCCTAACCCGCCTCCGTTTCAGATTTTCCCCATGAGATCTCAAACCAAGTGAAAATTGCCATCTCTAATCTTATTTCTCACCATCACACCAACCCTAGAGAACAATAATATTGTTGGAGCAATCTATGGTCTAGAGTGATCATGTGTTTTGATGTTTGGGCAAAGGGTTTAAGTTAGGGTTACCCTTGTATTTGATATGTGTATTTGAGTGTGCAAGTTTGTAGAAACACATAGACTTAGTTGGGATGGCTTCGGGTCTGGTGAAGGATTGTTTGAGGAGACGAGTCGTGGACTTGTATGCATCCGAGGGACTGTGGACAATACAGGAACGATGAGCCAAGAGAAACACACTTTGAGGCATACGCGAGGATGGCATGAGGATGAGCCGCGATCTTGTATGCATCTGAGGGACGAGAGCCAAAGTCGAAAAAGGCTTGCAGCCAACAGGTCGAAGTTGCAAAGGAAGAGTCAGCTGAGTCGTGAGAGTCCGAATGAGAGTGAACTGTACTCGGGTAGGAAAACCCTAGGATTAGGGTTTGACCAGTCGACTGATCTGGATCAGTCGACTGGTAGTTGTCACAGAAAGATCAGTCGACTGGTGTCAGCTGAGAATTTGATCGTTGGGCTGTAACGTTCAGATTCGATTGAAACTAGTCGACTAGTGTTGGCACCAGTCGACTGGTAACGG